>JBBMEG010000003.1:695608-706508 GCA_037832605.1 Cyclanthera cordifolia
CCCACCCCACCAAACACCATTTTCCTAACACTTCCCACCCCAACCCATCTCCCCAAACGCCGTTTTAATAACCCTTCTCATCCCTTCCCATCCCTTCCCATCCCAACACGCCGTTGCCAAACGCGCCCTTACCTTTTTTCAAAAAAAAAAAAAACAAAAAAAAAAAAATCAAATGATTGATTGTGAAGTAAAAGCATTTCCTTTAAATTTGCTTGTCAATAGCTTTTGGTGATATAGATTGAAAAGTCAAAATAAAATTAACTGAGAACGGTAAAAAGGAGGAATGCGATTTAATTACAACAGTAAAATTGGTCGCTCCTAGGAGTTACCTCCATTATTTACCTTTCTAATAAAGCCAATTAATGCGCAATTATTTCCGCTTGATTTCGTATTAGTCATATCAATTGCATTCTCTAATTAAATCATCCTATATTCTCAAAAATAAATTTCAACTAAATCCCATTATTTTTATTTTTAGCATAATTTAAGATTGACTCAAATAGTCTTCCATTACTTTTTCTTCTTTTTTTTAATATAATTATTGGATTTTTTTTTTTGTCAGATATAAAAAAAAATGTAATTAGTGTAATAAATCATTTACTTTTAACATTAAACTCAACTCATATAATATAGTAAACTAGAGGTTGCGACTACAATTGTCTACCTTCAAATATTGTTAAATTTGAAACAAAAAAAAATAGTCATCTAACTTTTAACAAATGGTTGATTTGGGGACATGCTATAAGTCTAGTCTTTAAAAGAATCTCCGGGTGGTCTAGTGATCAAAGAACGTCTTCGGGTGCATAAAGTGATGGATTCAATTCTTTACGGATTTCCTTCACATCTAAATGTTATAGGATCAAACGATATGTCTCGTAATATTAGTCGAGGTGCGTGTAAGCTGGCTCGGACAATCACGTTTATCAAAAAAAAAATCTAGTCTCTAAAAGCCTTTCATATTTGTGTTTAATAAATTAATGAATTGAAAAAATGTCAAATAGATCTCAAAGACTCGTTTGTTAATTATTTGATTTTTTTCATGTTTTTCATTTTGAAATTTAAACTTTTTTTTTTTTTCCAAACTCTCTCTATTTCATATTTCTTTTGTGAAAATATATGAATCTTAATTAAATTATTTTTTTTTAAAACATAATAAGTTGATGGAATATTTTTTTTAATTTCAAATTTTAGTTTGATTTTTTTTTTTTTTTTAATGATATTTTGAAGAATGTGTGCAAAAAAAATGAAAGTGGGGAGCAAAAGAAAATGAGATAGAAAGAATCTCCATTTTTTTCTTTTTCAAAAAGGCATTGCCAATGCTAAGGCAATGTGACACTGACAGGGCCAAACCCACCAATTTCTCCATTCAAAAACGTGTATTTCTTCATAATTTGACATGTCATTCAGTTTAAGTGATATATCATAGTCTTTTTTTTATATAATCGAAAGTTAAAGCTTCGTTTCCTCGTTCCATCTTAAGAGGAGCATACTCTCGAAACTCAAGTTTTTTATTATCATGACGTGGTGTTGAACTAAATTACTGCCGAACAGTGAAACGAACGCGTTATTGACCATTTCGATACAAAGACAAATGTTGATAAACAACCGTTTGAGTTTAGGTCAAACATAAGATTATAACTAAACTCCCTATTATCCTGTAGTCAAACAAAAGGGTATAAATTAATTTTTACTCAAAAGTATGTGTAATTCAGTTCCAGTAGTACTATCTTCTTACTTATTTTTATTATGTTTCTATTATGACAAACAACTAAACATATAGTATTGAGAAAATAAACTTTTGACAAATTCTAAGGTTTGGATTTCCATTTATGTTGCGATAGACTATTATATACGGTTGATTATTGCACAAGTTATTATAACAGGAGTTACAACAAACAATGTTTAAAACTTTACAAAGTAATTTTGTCAAACTTATAACAAATTTTACTATAGTAGGAATAAATTTAATATTTATTTTTTTAATAAGAAAATTTGTTTCTTTTCTTAATTTTATTTGACATATTTTGTAAATTTAATAGAGTTTGTAGACTAAATAATATTTTTATTAATTTTAATTTGAGTTTTTTTAATACAAAATTTTGTTAAATAATACCTTTCATTTTGAAAATGAAACTGTGGTTCACAAAATTGAGTAACTTTTTTGAATGCAAAAATTGAATTAATTAAATAAAGACATAAATTGACATTATTTCAAATATTAATTAAATAAAGACATAAATTAATATTATTTCAAACAATTAAGAATTAATTTTAGATAAATATTTTTTTTTAATGAAAATTATTAAACCTATAAATAAAGTAGTTATCCATGGTAAATTATAAAAAGATCAATAATCAATATTCATTATAATAATCTTAAAAAAAAATAAAAATAAATAAACAATTACTTAAATTTAGATAAACATCTGATATCAAAATATCAAAGGTTTTCAATGAGTAATGAACTCAGACACCAAAATTTTCTGTGAACCCATTTACTAATTGCATACAAAAACATACAACTTTAAGAAAAAAGGGAAATGAAACCAGAGTTTGATAGAAATGAATTCACAATTCAAAATGAAATATTAAAGAAGAAAAAGGAAAAAGAAGTTAAGATTTTTTTTTTTTTTTTTTCCTGTCTCATTACAGAAAAAAAAAAAGGGTCCACAAGGCATAAATATATAATTATAAAGTAGCCATTTTGGTTTTGATATATTAATCAAAACAACACCATCTTGAGGAAACTGTCGGTCGCTGAAATCAATAACAGTGAAAGAGATTGAAAAGGAAAAAAAAAAAAATCAAAAAACCAAATTTGGCTACAATTTTTCTGGGTTTCATATGGTGACCCTACCCCTAAACCCACCACAATTTCAAAGGGGTTTTTCTTTTTTCTTTTTTTTTTTTCCTTCATGAGGCTAAGAATTGAACAGACAAACATGATAAGCAATTTTGAAGCCAATTAGAAAAAGAAATGATATACAATATATTAAATGAAGGGAGGATAAAGAAAGGGTATGAAATGCAAATAATGGACTCAGTTTTCACACCTGAAATATTTGGTTTGACTTGGAAAAGCATGTACTGTGAGTTGAAGGTTGTAGTGGACAGCCACAGTAAAGAATGCCTTGGGTTAGGCAGACAAAGTATCCCCCTGAGATTTTGAACACTATTCTCACCACTTTATCTTGTCTTTTTCCTTCAATTCCCACCCTCTCTCTTCTCTGCTCCCATCTCCACAAACAAGATAACAAATAAACTAAGTGTTCCTCTCTCTCTCTCTCTCTCTTTGGCAGATGAGTGATATTCCCTGCACAGAAAAGATTAAACTACTATTTGAGACTTAGCATAATAATATTAACCCTTCAAATTTATAGATTGTAGTTTAATTTGTGTGCACCTCTATTATTCCTCCATTATAATTTGTCTAAGTCTACTCTATTTGTTTATCAAAGTAATTCATTTGAAATGAATTACTATGCACATGGACATCATGAATTCAACTACAACATTGAAGCATTTGGTGATTTATAAGTGTTAATTGACATAATTAAATTTACACCAACTTAAGAGCTTATCTTTTAGGTCGATTGGTAGTTTAACATGATTTAACATGGTATCAAAGTAGAAAGTCATGAATTCAAATCCCGGCCAAATTGTTTCCTCTCTGTTTAAAATTTAATTTCACTTGTAGAACATTTATCAAATTTCTAAGTCCAAAAGTGAGGAGAGTGTTAGTTGATATAATTAAATTTATTTTAACCTAACCGTTTAAACTTTTAGGGTTTATTGACGGTTTAACATAATTCAAACTCTTGTTATGGTCGATCCTTGCGATTCATTCCAAGCTTTTGAATTCGAAAGCAATTTAATATGATAGCAATTGACATGCCAACCTGAGCATAACTAACTGGTAATATATAGCATTACCAGGAAGAATGGAAGGTTTTAATATTAAAGCCCTATTGATCTAAAATAAATAAATAAATAAAAAGAGAATTAAGACTTGCATTCTAAATATTTAGGATGTTTGGGGCAACAGTAACATACAATTTTATTATAGCATACGAAAAAATAATAATAATCAAAACCCTCTAATGTTTGTCAAATTCTTCCCACTAGTAAAGGATACATAAAAAGTAAATTACCAAAACAAGCTAAACTGCTGAATCTAGGAATAGTTAACAAATAAACGTGAATTAAAAAGAGAAGCAAAATATGTGAATCCAAAAGAAAAGGGAGGGAAAGAAAAGTAACCAAGACAAGTTGATTTCTTTTCAAAAATAAAGGTTCCCATAAAAAGAAACTAGCAAGGAAGAGGGTCAAAATGAAATATAGAAAGGGTAAGCGTGCTTGAATGGGCAACAATTGCCTAGACTTTTATTTCTCCCCAAAATCTGACCAAAATTGGTAGCTTAGCTTAGCTTTGTTGTGGTATTGCTTTTCAAAATGTTCCCTTCCTTTGTAGGGTTATCCTTCTGACTCCCTTCCCCTGTTTTACTGCTTTACTGTCTGTCAAAAAGTTGACTTGAGTATTCTACCAATATGTTTCTTTCTTTGCAGGTCTTTATTTTGTTCACCACTTGCAAAACATTTCCTTGGACTTAACACCACTTTTACTTTGACTCTTCCCAACCCTACAACAACCCCTCATTGCATTGAGTTAACCACTTAGGATATGTTTGGTGTAGTGGAAGGGTTTGGGATGGGAAGGGAAGGGAACCTTCTCTTTGTTTGGCCCACAAATTTTCATCACATCAATCACTAATTTATTCCTTATTTTTTTCATTTATACCTTTATTTCCCCTCCTTTCTATTCCCTTCATTTCCCTTCTCAATGTAGCCAAACATGCCTTTATTAATTCTATCTTTTTCATATTGAAGGACAACTTGACAACTTTCGGGGACAACTGTCTGATCCTAAGTCAAAATAATTTGTAGAAAAATAATTCTTAGATTATACTTGTAATTGACAAAGACTTCTTTAACTACTAGAAAGACTCATGATGATTAAAGTTGGGGTTCCAATTAACAAAATTCTACAATACTAAGCAAAAACTTATTGAGGTCTGTCTCGTTAAATCTCCCAGAAAATATATGATTTTGGTTGATTGATGTAGAAAGTGTGTCGCGTAAGAAAATTGTTAACATGTAATAAAACAAACACATTGTTTAGAGGGTTAACCAAATCAGAATATGAACAAACTAAGGGGGCTAATATGAAAGTTCTTTCAGAAAAATGGATAATTTCACCCATTAAAAGGCCAAAAGAGGCTCTTGTGGCATCATATATGATTCATTGACCAATTGAATTCCAAAAAAGAACATTAGTAAAATGGGTCAACCTTATTCACACGGCTGGTCAAACCTAATAAAACGGCTACTGCAATGAAATCTCAGAGAAAGTACAAGAAGGAATTGATTCATTTACGGCAGTGAAAAGGACAGTTTACCCAATTGAATGTGGAAGACATTGATCAGAACATCCTTAATTGTCCTACCTTTACCAAGTGTTGGTGGCCTAATAATAGTTGAGGCAATCAATCAGTTACCCTCCCCTAAATCACTTTTTTCTAATCGCTAAACCAAACAAGCAAACTTCATTCATCAGCATTTTGGCTCTTTTTTTCTGAACTTCGATAAGGATTAGGAGACCCCGGACAAAGGCAAAAGTTGACAATTCTTAAAATCTATTATGCTCGTGACTTGGATCTACAATGCTTGTCCATTATTCTTTGATAGAACAGAACAAACCAGACTGAAAAGTTTGTCATACGCTAAACATGCATTGGATCCTCTTCAATATTTTATGTTTTTATTTTTGATATATGTGAGTGACTTTGGTGACCTTACATGCATCTGGAGTGTTCTTACCGAACAATCTAACTGATCCTACAACATTTGAGTGTCAAGAAAACTTGTAGAAGATTATTTCTTAGATAGGTGATCACCATGGATTAATCTTTTGGTTTTCCAATAGCCCCTTGACCACTAAGCCAAACCACCCATGATGGTTCTCTTAGAATTCTTTTACCATTTGATTTATTTAACTTGTCGAACAATTTTCTCCCTCTCCCTCTCCTCAACATACCAAACATGGAAAGGGAAACGATAAATTTAATATAGAGAGTTTTTGTTTGAACCTTGATGGATGTCCTAATGGTAGGGTCTGTCTATGACATTTGGGGATGCCCTAACTCCTGAAATAAAACTCTCAATTGAAACTTAAAGAGCTTAAAATCCCTCTTTCTCATAAAACTCCTCCATAATTTAGAGAACATGAACATGATGCAAGGAGTGGGACCTAACACTAAAGTAAATTTAGCTCCAAGATATATAATGACAGAGAATTTTGAAAGGGTAGGCTAACCTTCTTCTATCTCTTGAATCTTTTCTATGGGTTTGAAGGTAACACTTGCTTGAAAGCAACAGTAGGGGCTATTCTGCAACTCCTTCTCTGATGCTCTAAAACCAACTCAGCAGCAAACCAATCAAGTTTCTCAAAATTAGTCTGCTCTGCAATCCTCTTGCCTCCAAAGAGAACAGATTCAACATTCTTCTGTTTCAGCATCTCCTCTGCTAATCCAAGCAGCATAGTTACATTGCTCGAACTTGGATCTGTTTCGACGTTTCGACCGCACTGGACGACGCTGGATCCATTTGCCTGGCAGCCCATAAAATAATTGCATAGTTAACTAAAATTAGAGAATTGAATATTCATGTCTTTGACATCAGCATACGGTACAACCCAGTTTCAAAGTGCTTCAAAGTCCACATTTCATTGAACCCGTGAAGACCGTACATGATTGATATTGTTCTATACCAAGAGAAATAGAATAAAGATTTCATGTGCATGGAAAACAATAGCTGAAGCAGCAGTTAATTTATAAATTTAATAATATCAGAACCTCGAGATTTTATACAACATCAATTTGGTGAAATATAATAATGGGCCCCAATTGAGATAATGCAAGCCAAAACATATGGACAAGAGTAATAGAACAGATGACAAGTGACCATTTTAGATGGTGCAACTTAATTGCGTTCAACGAAGACAATTGGCATTCCGTAAGAAGACATACTACCGGCTATCGATACCTTTTTCCCAAGATTACTAAAAAGAAAAGGAAATCTTGAAGGCCAAGATTGGAAATTGCAGAAAGTAAAGTGCCAAAATTTACCATCTTTAGTCGCAAAGAGTTGGGAAACAGTCTACGTTAGTTTCCTTAAAAGAAGATTTTTTCAACAAAAAAAAAATGCAAATCCTTTTATTAGCTCGTTTCCAGGATTTGTATTATTTATCATGGAATAGCCTTTCACTAGTGTTTCAAAGAGGGCCTTGGAATATACAAGAATCGCCTACCTAAAATTTAATTGTCGTTTATCTCTTCTACAAAAATCGCCTACTTAAAAATTAATTTTCGTTTATCTCTTGAGCATCTAAGAACATAAATCTGTCAGTCACATTGTAACAATTGACTGAGGCTCGAACAATCATGAAAAGACAGATTTGAGTCGACGTTGTCATAGAAGCAAAATCTTAAAGCGAAACCAACTAAAACGCCATCAAACTATTAAGATATGGAAGTTAATTCGAACCTAGATCAATTCACTGTTAAATTCCAAGATTCTTAGAAATGGGGTGTCTAGTGAATTCTAAGAAACCAAAAACGGAAACAAACAAATCAAGCAAACTTTGAAAGTTCACGGAGGAATAATCTCTTGGCCATCCCAAGGCCGGTCCAACAGCTACACCCTATTTGGCCAATAGCAATCCATGTCCAATAGCCACACCAATATCATTCAATTCACCCAAAAAATAGACCAAAAGTAATAAAGAAAATCATATTTTTTTTGTATCCAGTCAGTGTTCTGTTAGAGCCCGTTTATGCTCATTTCAACAACTACTACATTTGACCATCTAAACTACATTTGGTTGATAGAAAAAGCATAAGAAATTAATTTTTAGCTAAATGGTCAACATGGATTGAATCAATCACTCTCTATTACCCCTTTTAACAACATTATGAAAATTGATTGTTTATAGAAGGAAAATTAAGAACAAGAAAATGGCCAAACCTGAATTCGCACGTAATTACTGCTCTTGGACTGGCCAAAAGCCATGGCCACCGCCTGGTCCACCATGTCGGCCGAGCCCTCACCGGAGATTCGAGCAATGGGTCGAGCCCACTCCTTAGCCTTCCAATCCTTCACCTCGTTGTACTCGTAGTTCAACTCGAACAGTTGACCCGTCCCTAAAGATAGGACCAAAAGATCCTCAACCCCTCGCACGAACGGGAATTCTTGCTTGTTGTGCAGCACGTGCGTGATCGCCGCCGCCGTCGGGTTGCTCATGGCCAAGCCGCCGTCGATGGCGAGGCACTGCGTTTGCCGGTCGATGGACTGCATAGGAATTGGTTCGAACACGCCCGGTTCAGCCGATGTTGCTCGACAGACCTCCCATAGCGGGAAATTGAAGCTCTCCGTCTCTAGAGCGTCGGCTCTGGAGAACAGAAACGGCGCCGAACTGGAGAGATCGTAACAAGGGATTAGAACCGGTTTCAGTGTGTCCTTCAGCGTTAGGGTTCGTCCGTTCTCTTCAAACGCCTCTTTCATCGCCTTCTCTAAACCGGCGGTGTTCGCGGCGGAGGATGAGCCGCGAGGTTTACGAAGCCGCCGGAAAAATCCGTTTCTGGAGCTTGAGGACGAACGGTAGAATCGTTTCCCTTGCTCGGCGAGGAACCGCCATGCGTCCTCCGCATTGAAGATTGGAAGACTCTGATCCTTTGTCGCGAAAAGCATTGCCGTGAAAATACCTCCAATGCCGGCTCCGGCGGCAACGTCGAAATAATCGGCGATTCTGGCGTCTGGATTGCCGGATTTCGTCTTGAGAGCTTGTTCGAGATAGGACAAAGCCTTGCCGGAAAGAATCCCTCGCATGCCGCCGCTATCGATACTTAGAATGCAGATTTTCCCTCTCTGATTCTTTATCGCCGATATACCATCAACGGCGTCCGCTTGAGTTTCCGTCCGAGGACGAACCTCGGGCGTCGATTCAACAACCGGAGAGATCTGCTTCGGTATCCAAAGCTTCTGATCATCATATCCAAACAAGAATTTACTCTCCAAAATTGAAAAAATCTCGTAACTCAACTTATCAGTATCAATACTCGGTTCTTGCATTTCCAACAGATTGGTCGCCATTCTCCCCCTAACAAAAATATTCAGAACTCCGAAGAGAAAACAAAACACCTTGAATCCAAATCTCAACCGTACATACAGCAAATTACGCCTCGAAGATCACGCCAGTTTTCAGAGAAATGACCACCCGCCACACAACATTGGATGAATTCCAAAACCAGGCCCCGAAATGTGTCTGAAATATTACCCGATTAATCGAGCCTCAGGCCACGGCCCCCCATTTCCGTTCTGAGAGTAAAAGCCATAATTATAAAGCTGCTCCGTATCAGACATATGGCGATTCTCTGTTTCTCCACTGGGTCAAATGTTCAAATAAGAAAGAGAGAGCAGAATAACAGTGAAAGAGAGAGCGGGAAGGAAGAACGGAGTTAACGGCGGCGGAGGACGGCGGAGGACGGAGAAAGAGGCAAAATATCAGTGGTTGAAGAAGCAGAGGATGTCTGTGTGTTTTTATAATGCCACCATTTTGTTAATCGAACCTAAATTCTCTCCCTCTCTCTCTGGCATTCACATATATAATATATTAATAGTGGATATCCAGTTTCTTCGGACGTATGAACTTCAACAGGGGCTTTTTTGTCATTTACAATTTATTTAACAAAATTCAATTTATGGCCACTAAGATAAATTTTTTGTGTATTTATCATTTATCATTTTGATAAATTATAAATTTGTTATTATGTAAACCTAAAAACAAAAAAAAAAAAAAAAAAAAACTGTTATATAAGTTTATATGATCATAACCTTTTTTTTTACAACAAACTTTTATTAAAAACAAACCCTCCCCATACACCATAATCTAAAGTGATGAAGGGAACCTAAAAAACATCTAAAGGATGACAAATGATCCATTAGCAAAGGTTGAAGATGAAGAACCTTCGTCAAATCTAGCTCGGTCGACTTTTGAAACGTTTTAGAGAGTTAAAATTTTGAGATATTGCTTACTCAAGAGAAGACTCTACCGAAACAAGATGGTTAATATGATGTCCCGAAAGGAAAAACTGCGCACAACCTATATTCATTTTCCAAACAAACCAACTACAACTATCTTTATAACTCTCTTTTTTTTTTATGAAACCTCGTATCAATTAAAATGTTTGTCATCACTTATATACTCATGATATTTCCATCTTCTAACCAAGGTGGAATACTTTATTTGCATCTCAACAAATAAAACATCGAACTACAATATTAAAACAATATTTATATATCACTTTTTTGTTCACCGTCCAATTTTAATTAGCTAATTAATAACATCATATATATATGTGTGTGTGTGTGTGAAAGTGATTGCCTAACAGTTAATCTCGAAATTGGAAAGTCAAATAATTGTTTTTTTATGTGAAAGCAATAATTAAATAACCAGTGAGAAATAATCACGGACAAAAGTAAGAAGAATGTACTTTGAAATGTCTATTGCTCTTGTTAATATATATTGTTTAAAAACCGTAAAGAAATGTTACTAAGGGTGACGCAATTAGTTGAAATTTTGAGATCGTTTTCAATTTCAAATATTTAGTTTTAATTTTTATATTTAAAATAATAAAATTAATTTATTTGATAAATTCAAATATTATGTCAATTAAAAATGGATTGAATTAAGATATTAAATATACGGAAAAAAAAAAAGTAATCTCTCTAAATTTGGTAGAATAAAAATGAAGAAACGGTTAATAAACACAAATATCAATTTAAA
>JBBMEG010000003.1:718443-770549 GCA_037832605.1 Cyclanthera cordifolia
AATACACAAGCAATGAGTTTGCAGAATTCTGTAATCAACAAGGCATTAAAAGGCAGTTCACTACTGCTTACACTCCTTAACAAAATGGAGTGGCAGAGCGGATGAACAGAACCTTGTCAGAGAAAACACGAGCAATGTTGGGAGCTGCAGGCTTAGATAAATCATTCTAGGCAGAAGCAGTCAACACCACCTGTTATGTAGTGAATCGTGCTCCATCAATAGCAATTGAATTGAAGACACCAATGCAGCTGTGGACTGGAAAGCCTGTTGCTTATTCGAACCTCCATATATTTGGAAGTCCGGTGTACGTGATGTATAATACCAAAGAAACTACAAAGCTAGATCTAAAATCTAGAAAATGCTTATTCTTGGGGTATGCTGATGGTGTGAAGGGGTATCGCCTGTGGGATCCCACTATCCACAAGGTTATCATCAGCAGGGATGTGATCTTCATGGAAGACAAAAAATAAATAACAAATGATAGCACTATGAATGAAGGATCAGAGACTACAACAATACATGTGGAGAAAGAATATGAAGATGACCACTCTGAAGTTAAACCAACGCACGACATACAAGAACCAGTTGAGTTACAAGAGACTCGTCATTCTAGGCGAATGACTAAACCACCTAGTTGGCAGTCTGATTATATTATGGAGAGTAACATTGCATACTATCTTCTAACCGAGGATGGAGAACCATTAACATTCCAAGAGGCAATGACTTGCTGAGATGTTGCTCAGTGGATGACAGCTATGCATGAAGAAATAGAAGCTCTTCATAAGAACAAGACTTGGGATCTTGTAAAACTGCCACAAGGAAGAAATTCCATTGGTAACAAATGGGTATATAAGATCAAACGCAACAATGATGATCAAGTGGTGGTATCGTGCAAGATTCGTGGTAAAAGGATATGCTCATAAATAAGGTATTGACTTTAATGATATATTTTCTCCAGTAGTCGCCTCACTACTGTTAGAATAATTCTAGCAATGTGTGCTACATTTGATTTACATCTTGAGCAGTTAGATGTTAAAACTGCATTTCTCCATGGTGATCTTGAAGAAGAAATCTATATGCTCCAACCAGAAGGTTTTGAAGTACAAGGAAAAGAGAACTTGGTTTGCAGGTTGAACAAATCTCTGTATGGTCTCAAACAGGCGCCGAGATGTTGGTACAAGAGATTTGATTCCTTCATCATAAGCCTTGAATACAATAGACTTAATGCAGACCCTTGTGCATATTTCAAGAGGTTTGATGAAAAAGATTTCATTATCTTGCTATTGTATGTTGACGACATGTTGGTAGCAGGCCCCAACAAAGATCGTATTGAAGAATTGAAGGTTGAGTTGGCTAGGGAGTTTGAAATGAAGGACTTGGGACAAGCAAGCAAGATTCTTGGGATGCAAATTCACCGAGATAGAAATAACAGAAAGGTTTGGCTGTCTCAGAAAAATTATTTGAAAAAGGTTTTGCGACGTTTCTACATGGAAGACTATAAGCCAATTTCTACCTCTCTTTCTGTTAATTTCAAGTTATCCTCTAATATGTGTCCTAGCAGTGAAGAAGAGAGAATGGAGATGTCTCGAGTACCCTATGCACCAGCAGTGAGAAGTTTAATGTTTGCCATGATTTGTACCAGACCAGACATTTCTCATGTAGTGGGAGTAGTTAGTCGATACATGGCGAATCCTGGTCGAGAGCATTGGAATACTGTTAAAATGATCCTTAGATACATTAAAGGATCACTAGATGTTGCATTATGTAATGTAGGATCTGGTTTTATTGCTAGAGGATATGTCGACTCAGATTATGTAGGTGATCTTGATAAAAGCAAATCCACCACTAGATATGTGTTCACTCTTGCTAGCGGAGCTGTAAGCTAGGTTTCAAAATTGCAATCAGTTGTGGCTACTTCAACAACAGAAGTAGAGTATGTTGCAGCTACACATGCTAGTAAAGAAGCGGTATGGTTAAAAATGCTCATGGATGAACTCGGTCACAAACTGAAGAATGTTTCTTTATTTTGTGACAGTTAGAGTGCCTTGTATCTGGCAAGGAATCCTGCTTTCCATTCCAAGTCGAAACACATTCGAGTACAATACCACTTCGTTCGTGAGAAAGTTGAAGAAGGAACAATGGATATGCAGAAAATTCATACAAAAGAAAACCTAGCAGACTACTTGACCAAGGCAGTCAATGCTGACAAGTTCGAATGGTGTCGATCCTCAAATGGCCTAGCAGAAACATGAGCAACATGGAGATGGCAAGGAAGAAAGAACGATGTGGAGATTTATTGATGATCAATCAAATCTCCAAGTGGGAGATTGTTAAAAATAAAAAAATGGAAAAGCCTAGAACCAACTACACACTTTGATGTCAAAGAAAAATCTAGATATTTCTTTACACTTTCTCCAAAGGGAAGATGTGGCAAAACTAAAGTCATTTGATTTATTTGTCACAAAGGGAAAATGTGGCAAAATTGTGACCATAAATTTTTGCTTGGAGCCCAAGTTTATGAGTACTATAAATAGGTGGGTACCCATTGTTGACCAGTTATCCCAAAATCTCCCAAGACATCTCACATCTAAGTGAGTGAGGGTGTGAGATAAAAATAGAGAAAGTTTCTCCTTATAAGAGAGTTTGATGCTACTTTGTAAGAGAGAAATTTTGTAACTCTTATTTTTATGTTGAAGTTCTTCTATCCTTACCCGTGGTTTTTTACCCTAATATGTTTAGGGGTTTTCCACGTTAAATCACTGTGTCATTCTTTTTCTTCTTACTCTTCATTATTGTTATTGTGTTCTCAATCTATTTTAGCTGCGACCCTGCTCTATTCTATTTAAATAATTCTAACATTAAGTCATATACATTGTGTGAGTTGAAATTGTATTTGTACTTGAAAAAAACTAAAAAAAAAAAATTATAACTTGAGTTTTATGAATTGGTTAAATTAAATGATTTTGCTGTAACAATTGTACTTGACACTTTGAAATCACTCTTCAAATTTAATTTAAATAGTTTTCTTCGGGACCTTAATGCATGGTTAATTTATGAGTAAAGGTAATTTTTTTATCAAATTGAACTCTGAACTTAAATAAATAATGGAATCAATGCTCTTCGTAGGTTGAATTTGAGAGATTTGTTCATGTGGAAAACTTTATGCATGGTTATTATACTTTGGTTTCATGTGATTCATAAGTTGGTTGATAAATAATTTTAGGATTCAAATATTATAAGAACATAATAATTTATCGAAAGAGTCAGTGGCACATTGGTTTCATTATTTGGTGATAATCCAATTCAACACCACGTTTTTCTTTCAACTAAGAAAAAAGTGTTGTAGTGATTTAATCCTGAACTCGTGAAAAGGATTTAGGTTTCTCCTTAGCCTAGGAAAAAGATGGTCGTGGAGGTTTCATTTTCACCCAGGATCACCAATAAAATCCTGAGTCATTTGAGGTACATGAAGCATATCTTTCAAAACAAGTGAGTGTGCAGTTTCATGTGTAGTAGGAATTTCACTAGAACCAACATGTTTAACAGTAAGTTGAGTTCCATTACCAAAAGATAAAGATTTATTACTAGATTACTCATGACAGGTTGAAAAATTACCAAGGTCAGCAGTTATGTGGTTCGTGGCCCCACTGTAGGCTAGCCACCTTGGATCAGCAACAACGTCTGGTGTGGCAAGGTAAGCAGAGTTAGTGATGGCTGAAGCTGGGGTAGTATTGGTCAAACCATGGGGATCATTGATATCCTCACCAAATTGTTGATAGCAGGCGTTCGAATAGCAATCTTCTCACATATATGATAGTACGGTCTATTCTGTTGGCCTCATCTAGACCACGTCCACGTCTGCTATTTTGAGGAGGTGAAGAATTCCTAGGGTTGCCTCTAGTACCACTCTATTGTGATCCTTCTTTATGCGACAAGAGCATTTCTATTATTCGAGGATCTATTTTGATTTTGAAGGTGATGATAAGCTAGGTTTTCCGAGAGTTAAGTTTCTCCGACCATATCATTCGCACTGTATCGCGACAGTTTTCCCTCGAACGTGGTAGGAGTAGAGGACAACTCGAGTCAGGAGCCAACATCCTTTCCTTCGATGGTGTAGACAATAGGGACGTACTCGACATCCAGTCCTGTCAAAACATAAGACACAAGATCATCTAAAGGAACAAGTCTACCTGCCAATTTCAAGATGTCTGATGCTTGTTTCATCACTGCCAGATATTCGACCATCTTCATTAATGCCTTCTTTGTGTTTTGCAACACTCTCCTTAGTTGATTAACCCGTGTTCTGCTTGTTGCCCTATAGATACTCTTAAGAGAGGTCCATATTTCTCTTGACGTGTTACAACTAACCACATCTGCAATTATCGCTGGTGTCATGGAGCTCAGCAACCATCCTCATAGCGTCTGATCAACGACATACCACTCAGCTTGGGTAGGGTTAACTTCAGATGTTTTGCCGGATTCAGTCACGACTTAAACATACTCAGACGGTATCTCCTTGGTGTCGAGGACATGGCCTTGGACCCACTGGCCTTTGAGAATGGCCAGGACAATTCCACTCCAGAGCAAGTAGTTATTGTCATCGAGTTCGATTAACATAACTGAGCTAAGTGGGTGCCCAAACGGTGAACTCACAATACTGAACGAATTTGGAACAATCTGAGATGTCACTAGGGCTAAGGTTTGGGAAACATTATCGGGAGCTGAGGATGGGCTGTCAGCCATAAAGAAAAAACAGAGGAAGAGCATTGGCTCTAATACCAAGTTGAAGACGAGAATGCAAGGTTGCTCAAGGAGAAATATGGATTGAGTGTATAATTCTATGTATTGATTTACGGCAGACAGTGCCACTATATATACAACAAATGATAACTATAATGTCAGGGTTAGTACAAGTAAGAGGATGACACCTGGAAAAGGAAAAACATAAAATACAACATGCTAAAATAAATACCATATGAAAAAATAAGGGAAATTATTCAAACGATGTCGTTTGATATATAGACGGTCTAACACCTTTCGATCCTACACTAAATACATAAACAATTGTTTTTAGAATAAATTATAAGTTTTGTTTTTATTGGTTGAAGAAAGTTAGAGTTTAGTCTCTATGATTTAAAAAATTTAGACCGCTCTTATGGTTTAGAGGAATACATAACTTAGTCTCTTTGGTTTGGAAAAAGAAATAGAATTTTGTCTATAATAAAACCTAAAAATAATTCATGTTATTCGTAAATCGTAGGCGAATTTATGATGTATGAATTATGTTTTTTTTTTGTCCAATTAATTACTTATCTCATATTTTCATTATTAGAAATAACTAATTTTTACCTATTTTATTTACTAACATTATAAATGAAATAATTTACTTTTTAATTTTATAAAATCTTAAAGATTAAATTCTAATATTTCAAAAAATAATACTAAATTGCAGATTTCTCACGAAAATCAATACTAAAGTTAGATTTAAATTATAACTTATACACCAAATTTTAAATTTAATTATTTATTTATTTATTATTATTATTATTTAACAATCCAAATGATTGCAGGGGCTGTGAGTGAAAAGACAAGTAAACGTTAAATTGGATTGTTGAAAGCACTTTCTTTTTCAATAACTTTTGGTGATACGGATTGAAAGAAATCGACCAATCAGACTGAAATGTAATTAACTCACAACAGTTAAAAGGAGCACTACGGAATTTAATTACAACAGTAAAATTGCCCCTTTTTTTTTACTAGTTATTATTATTATAAAAAAGCCAATTTATGCAGAGTGTTTTAGCTTAATTTGAGATTAATTATAGTATTGGTGGCTGTTTGTTTTGTAAATGAGCTTTTATAAATATTCTTTAAAAATATTCGTGGAATTTAATTACAACAGTAAAATTGCCCCTTTTTTTTTACTAGTTATTAATTATTATAAAAAAGCCAATTTATGCAGAGTGTTTTAGCTTAATTTGAGATTAATTTGAGATTTTATAAATGAGCTTTTATAAATATTCTTTAAAAATATAATACAAATGAGTTATTATTACAATTTCTTCATTATAAGCACTCAAAATAATTCATCATTTCAAATCACTCAAAATAAACGCTTTACAATTTTACAAACAAACCCCCAAATATAGAAGCAAAAAAAAAAAATCTTTTTTTATTATTTTTATTTTTGACTTTGAACATGTAACTTCTAGTGATTGGATTTTGAGTGAAGAGGAGAGGAAAAGAAACGAGTGAAAAGTAGAGGAAAACGTAGAAACGAAATATAAAGTATTTGTTTTTAAATTAATGCTTTTGAGACAAGGTTGCTAAAAACTTTTTTTGAAATTTGTATTTATCGAGAGAGATTGTAAAAATACTTATCACTAACAAAGAATTTGTACTCCTTCTCTTTTCCTTCTCTAAATTTAATCGCCCTCAATTATAGGTTGGATTTTTTACAAAATATTAGAATAATATTATTTTCACACAAAAAAAAATGCAAGAAGTAATGTATAAGTTTGATATACTTACTTTAGTTAAATTCTTTTTGTATTCTCTCGTGAGAGTATGACAAAAGGTGTGAATAGTATATATTTTAAAATTAGTATTTGTATAATTAGAATGGAAAGAGATAAATATATGAGTGTAACAATTTTTCACATAGACTTTTTTTTTTTTTTTTTGTCCATAATTTTTTTTTCATTTAGTTTTAGAGTTTTTTTCACCTACATTTTTTTTCTAACTTCTCAACTTATTCTTAAGGTAATTAGAAAAGGTTTTCTCAAAAATTGAAGCATACATAATATTATTGAAGCACTACTCTAACTTTAAAAAAAAAAAATCACCAAATAGTTATGAGAATAGATGTTCATATTCAGATTCCTTCTTAAATATTGTTGAATAAAAAATAAATTTAAAAAACAATAAGTTAGAATTAATCATTTGTTTAAGTTGCTCATAGTATTTGATGATTGATGTTTCTTGATTAAGAATATATGATTACGTAGCTATTCTCACTTTGTTACCGTAAGTTTAAATTAAAATTGCAAGAAATTTGCCCATGTAAACACAATTCAGTTGAGCTTTGTTAAATTTTGATCCTTAACTCTTAAAAATTCAATTTTAGTCGTTCAACTTTTAAATTTGTTTCGTTATGGTCCTTAAATTTACAAAAATTCAATTTTAATCTGTGAACTTTCAAAATAATATCATTAAAGTCTAATTTTAATTTGATGTTTGATAAAATATTTTAAAGAAATTAAAAATAAGTTGAGTAGAGTTGAAAAGATGTTGTGATATACTAAAAATAAGAGTTAAAAACTTTATCCCTTGCTCCGGAATAATAAATAAGAGTCTACTAATAAATAAATAAATAAATAAATAATAGTAGTTGAGTTGGCATTTATGAAAAGAAACATGATGACTGTTTGTCCAAATTTAGAGATTTTAGAATTTGAATAATCCTACCTAAAAATCAACCATCTTCTTCTCTTTATAAACAATAGGAGATGCCCAATTTTACCGAAGCCCAATAATTAAATCATCGTTGACTTTTTTTTTTTTTTTTTTTATATATAGTTACAAAATGATCGTTCCTATAAAATGATCAAGATATTCATGTTTTAAATCAAGTAAACTGTCTAAAATCAATTTAGAATTAATTCAACTTATTCGAGAGGGGATTACAAATATCAATTTCTAAAATTGAACTCGTGACCGACTGACTGTAACGATCTAACTTCGTTAATGTTGCAAAGCGATCGTGAGACAACTCCTCTAACCCTGCAAGCAAATCAGCCAAACGAAAATCGTAGAACTGGTGGCACAACTGGTGCAATCTCTATCACGGACCTCGTGAAAAGGTTTTCGAAAAAGGGAGGAAGAAGGTTCTGAAATACATTTTGTCTTTGAAAGTTATATGACAAGTTGGAAGGAGGGGCACATCAACTAGATTGCATGCATCGTATAATAGTTTAGTAGGAGGGAAGCTTAAAGAGTTATACTTTTGTATAATACATTATGGCACATTTTTGATGTGACAGGTTGAATTGGATTATTTCCAAATAATGAAACCAATAAGTTATTGACCTGAGACCAAATTACTATATCTATGATATGAAAAAAATATAAAACACCGGCTACGAGTGAAATATTCTACTATAATCAAAATTGTTAAGGTAAAGTCGAGAGAGTGAAATAAAGAAGTACCCTCTCTCTCTCTCCTTCTTTCTACTTGTTTAGTTTATTGATTGCTTGATCTTAAATTAGTAAATTAGTAAATTAAATTCTTTCAGGTGTTTTCAAAAGTAAATTAATTCTTCGATAGAAAATAATACCAATTATTTGAAAGGGATCAGTGAAACATGGAGTAGAGGATTAGAGAAGTTACCAGTGCTCAGCCCTAATTCATCGTCATCAGAAACAGAGGTAAGTGTTAGATAATTTTGTATATAACATGAACCTAAATAATTTTGTATATAACATGAACCTAACACCTTGAATAACATGATTATCACTAGTTCTATTTGATTCTTAATGAGATTGAAATATACCTCCCGACATCGTGATGCAAGAATCTCTTTCAAATTCAACAAAAAATTTTGTTGATATTGAAACCTTATATCAATTGCTTCAATGGAAGATATTGGTATTTCCCCCTTGTCTATAAGCTTGAATGTGTTTTTCAAGCTTCTTTATTCTTCTTTCTCTTTCACTTTGACACATTTGTGATGAGCAAATGTGTTCATATTTATAAGTAGATGGAGGACCAATGTTGAACTTCCATTAACGTAAGTTTTAACTTTTCATCAAAATTAACTTAAGAAATCATAAATTTTAATGAAGTGAACTCACTTCTAAGTGAAACTCATACATCTCATAAACAAAGAGAAGTGAAATTCATACATCTCATAATTAAACATTTCTCATAACTTGAAGAGAAAGTTAAAATTCATTTAGAGAAGTGAAACTCATTTCTCATAAACTTAAGAGAAGTTAAAACTCATATAGAGAAGTGAAACTCACATCTCATAAACATGTCATTAGGAAAACATGTTTTTCTAAGACCATATTAATGGAGATAAGATGCTTAATTCTTATTTTCGAACAGTAAGGTTGGAGAGATTTTTTTTTCTTTTTTCTCTTATATATTGTTCTGGAAATTGCACAATAAAAATTTCCAAATTACCCATAACCCATTTTTTGTGAACATGAGAGAGAGTTCAAATCAGAAGAGATAAATAATTAATGAGGAAAATAATTGTTTCAAAGGAGAGAAAAAATTAATATTATTTTATTTTAATTTTAATTTGAGTTAACTCTAAACTAATTTTGGGTACTTTTTTTTTGAAACTTAATTGATAGTTTTTTTTTTTTTTTTTTTTTTTGAAATAAACTTAATTGAAGTTTTAGAGACTAAAATAGAATCATTCTCAAAATTTAGAGACTAAAATTGAACTTTTGTAATAAGTTAACATTTTATTTAAGGTATATTCAAATCAACGATGAGATCAACATCAAATATAACATCCGTGTGCGTGATGTGTAGTGACTTTATTTTCAAGTTGATCATGTTTATTTACATGTTCTAACTTGAGGATGTAAATAAACATGATCAACTTGGCTTGAATATTTTTATTAGATTTAGTATTAGTATATATTTATGAATTTGTATCTATGAATTTAGAAATGAATGAAAAATAAAATTAAAATAGTACTTTGACTCAACTTAACGTAACAATTTTAGTACCAGACATAGCTCAACTATTACGCTGATTAGCTTAATATCAATAATAAATAATGGTCTTTAATTTGACTCTTAAACATAGATTAATTTAACTTTCCGTTTAGCTTAACTTAATTTCCTTTAACTTAATGCTGATTCATGTGTCAAATATACTCTTAAACTTTCAACTTTATGTCTCATAGATTTTACAAAATTAAAAAATATAATATAAAGTTAATTTTATATCTGGACGTTACATTTCACTTTTGTGTCAAAGTTAGAAATTTGTAAATTTTCATGATTACAATTTTGGACAACTTTTAAAAATAATTTCATAGGTATTGAAATATTTTAACTTTCAATATTATCAATCACTTAATGATTTATCTTTGATTAAAACTTACTAATTTCCACTTAATCGAATTCATGATCTTTTGCATCAATTTAATTTGATTAATCAAATTTATTATATTTGATTTTTTTTTTTAATTTGTGATTTATAAAATTTTCTTTTACTTTAACTTTTCTACTAAATCTCCTATAAATTTTTACAAAAAATAACAGACATATCAATGGCTCATTAGACAAATATAAGGTACTTTTTACATGTTTTTAAAGTTAAAATACTTATCTCACTTTGGAAGCAGTTTTGGCCGCTCTCTCTCTTTTTTGAAGCAGTTTTAGTCACTCATTGACCTTCCAAAGATTAAAATTGGTGCTTAGAACTTGCTTAGAAATGTTATCCTCACGAAAGATATAATATCTATTCATAGAGGCATTGGCATTGATACTCGGAGCATGATGTGTAAAAAAAAGATGGAGAGCTATATGCATCTGATCAAAGGTTGTAAGAGTGTGGTATAGATCTGGAAAAATATGTTCCCTTAGCTTTCGAATTTCTCCAACTATTTTCGTTTGGAGCTGAGGATTGGATTGTCAGGTAGGAGTTATAAGCAGTTAGATGTGTTGACTATTCTGAAGGGATGCAGAGAAATATGTTCGATGGGCGTCAGGCCCATGTCTTTGATTACCGTTGAATCTGATGCTTCAGTTGTTATTGATGTTATTGTGGCAGGTTCATCAGATCTTACCGAGCTCAACAACATAATTATTGCATTAGGGAATTGATCACGTTGTTGGGAAATTTATCATTTCCTATTGTGCCAGATCTTATAACTGTGTTGCTAGTTTACTTTCTAGAAGAGTGGGCTGTAGGTACTCTTATTTCTCTGATAATCTTTTTAATAGTGTTGATGATTTTCTTATTCTTTGGAGGGGAATCCTTTAATGGAAGATTGTATTGACACAGTTGATTTGGTGTAAAAAAAGGGTTAAAAACTTATGAGCTACCCAATTAAAAATAAAAAATGTTCTAGAAACTTTTAAAATTATATAATTGACACAAATCTATACATCTTTTTATTCATGAGTTGACCATTCTTAGATATTATTATTATTACTAAACTTTAGAATGAATAAATATTGTCAACAAGAACAGTAGCTCAGCAGTGTAGACTCAATATTTAAGAGATGAGACAGGCGAATGTCTCGTAATTTCATTTGATCTTTGACAAATTGTGTTATAAATTTGGCATGCTCTTCTCCTCTCCTTCTTGCTTGAAATTAGGT
Organism: Cyclanthera cordifolia; assembly: GCA_037832605.1. NCBI lineage: Eukaryota > Viridiplantae > Streptophyta > Magnoliopsida > Cucurbitales > Cucurbitaceae > Cyclanthera > Cyclanthera cordifolia. The sequence goes on from JBBMEG010000003.1 coordinate 729,797, forward strand.
AAGATTTCTAAAAAATTACCCTACCTTCAAACTATTTTATTAATTGATAAACATTGGATTGTTCATTATAATATTCCTCTGAAATTGTGAATTAAAAATTGCTATGGGTCCCGATTTGAAAAGAGTTGTTCACAACCCCAACACTATGATTCCACTCCTCAATACACTTTTCTTCATTGTTTTAACATATCCTATGGTTTCTTGAACAAGAAGATGAATTCCACAATAGCCTGCAACAACAAAAGCTTGACTTTATGTTTTTTTGTAATAATAAAAGTGTGGAGGAAGAAAAAAGAATTAGAAAACCTGATAGAAATATCTATCTTTTTCAAAAGCCAAGGCCATGCGCATAGTACCCATGCCAAAACTAAAAGACTTCAAATCCTACCCACCAAATCCATTCACTTCCCCTCTTAAAATGCATTAGACATAACTGGTTGATAACGCGTTGATTTCATTATTTAGTGTTAATCTAGTTCAACACCACAATCACGAGTTCGATCCTAAAAATTAGTCATGTTTAAGCATGACCTAAATATTGATGTTTACACATGTAGCACAATATCAACTACATTTTATTTTCATTATTATATTTGTTTATGTTAAATTGTAGCTCATTATTTATCACATGTGTGGACATTATAAACAAAAAAAAAAAAAAAAAGTTAATACAAAATAAATACCTCCCCCCTTAAGATCAATTTTCAAAAAAGGTTTTTGCAAAATTTTCTCTTGAAACCCCTCTCCAAACAACTACTTCTCCGAAATCACTCCACTTCCTCTTCCTCTTTCATTTCTTCACCTCAATTCTAAAATCCAATTACCCATAAAAATATTCTCTATGATAAATTGTTGGTACAGTCAATGGAGCAACATTCTGCACAATACAATATGCTCATGGTTTGGAGAGAGGAAATACCAATTGCTTGAAATAAATACCTGATATATATATATATTTTTTTATTTATTTATTTATTTTTAATTTACAACAAGGGGACTGAAATCTCTGACCTATGTAAATGTAATTAAATTATTGTTATAGTTGGCAATAAATACCTGATATCAATGGTCTTAAATATCTAATAAAGCTTTGACACCAATTCTCAGGGAGTCATTTACAATTACGAAGATATACAAGGTTATAAAGAGAAATGATTTCACTGCAGAGCAAGCACTTCAAAAGGAGTCAAATTTAATAAGCAAATAAGAAATCTAATTTCGGAAGTCTTATACTATAAATAAAAAGTTGCTATCTTGGTTTTGATATATTAACCAAAACGCCATCTTGAGGAAACTGTCGGTCGCTGAAATAAATAATAGTGAAAGGGATTGAAAATGAAATTTGGGGTCCATAATTCTGTGTTTTTATTTTCTTTTTCTTTCTAATACTATGCTAGGAGTTGAAAAGACAAACAGGATAGGGCAATTCTGAAACCATTTAGGAAAGAAAAGCCATCAAGTTAAGACAAGCAAAAAAGAAAAAGTTGAGACAAGCAAAATGAAAATGATTACGGAGAGATAAAAATATAGAAAATAATATGGAGAATGATTATCAATACTTGAGACGAGGAGAATGATTGTGAAAGAATCATAACGTGTTTCAGATGTAGAGAATTATTACGAAAGAAATGAACAGTAATAATGAGGAAAATGAATTCTTTTTCCTTTTTTGATAGATAATAAATATTGGTTACGGAGAACGATTATCGATCACCAGGAAAATTCCGTCTACTTGCCCCGAAACACCCCGAAAATTCAAAGGAAAATGAAAAGAAAAAGGCCTTGAAATTCAAGTAAGGGATTGAGTTTCACCTGAAATATTTTGTTTGACTTGCAACAGCTTGAGATCTGAATGTGTTTTTTTTTTTTGTTTGAAGGTTGGCCATAGTAAAACAAAGGGTGGAGTGGACACCATGATGCCTTGCCTTAGGCAGGCAAAGTATCCCACTTAAGATTTTCCACCCTTTTCTGACCACTCTGTCTTGTCCTTTTCCTTCAATTCTCCTGCTCCTCTTTACATACCAAAAAAAAAAAAAAAAAAGCTGCTCCTTTCTTTCACTCTATGACAGGCAGTGATAACTTTCCCTGCACACACATAAACAATCACTATTAGAAACTTGGCAAAATGATATAAACCCTCTTTAAGATTAAATATATGGTAACTTATCTGTTTTAATGGTGATTTAATATGATAACGAAAAGAACACCCCCATGCCATACATGTTGAACAGATATAAGGGTGTTAAAATCATGCTAAATCATCAATCAAGCCAATAAATATAAAGGGTCGAGGGTCGAATCTTGTTGAATAATCAATCAATCAAACAAATTTAAGTGTTGAATCATGTTAAAATCAGCGATCTAACCCAACATGTTAAGTAGATGAGTTGAATAAATTTACTTATATCAACCAACATTCTCTTTATTCATGGACTTGGAAATCGGGAGAATATTCATCAAAAGATACCAATATTTTTCAGAGATTAAACGGCTGGACAAAATTTTGAACTAAGAACCTTGCTCTCATATCATGGAAATAACCAACAAGGAAGATGTATACCTGCTTTTCTGGGTAATTAACACAAAAAATCTAAATTCAAAAGAAAGGGGAAAAGAAAAAGAAAAAGGTTTCTCAAAAGAAAAGCTAGCAAGAGAGAGGGTCAAAATGAAAAATGGAGTTGGTAGGCGTGGTTGAATGGCAACAATTGTCAGGCTTTTAATTCTCCCCAAAACCTGGCCAAAATTGGTAGCTTAGTTAGCTATTGCTTTTGAAAATATTTCTTTGGAGGGTTTTCCTTCTGTCAAAAAGGTTGAATTGAGTAATCTACCAATATGTTTCTTTCTTTGCAAGTCTTTATTTTGTTTACCGCTTAAAAAACATTAGCTTCAACTCAACATAACTTTTACTTTGACTCTTCCCAACTCCAGAACTCCCTTCCCCCTTGCTACAACATTGTTAACCTTTTTTCTAATGGTCGGACTTTGGAGATTCACTCTAATAAATTTCGTGGCGCGGCGCCCATCTCAAGGACCAGACCCGAGAGACAACAAGAAATTTTACAGTTAAGCTCAATTTATAGGTCTCAACCAACGAGAACATCCCTCGTAGCAAAATGCCTTTTGTAAGAAAATGGAGAATTTCCCACAAGACAATAGTAAAATGGGTAAACCTTATTCCCACTAGTCAAACCTAATAAAACGGCTTCTACAATTAGATTTCAGAGAGGTATAGAGGAAGTAATTGATTCATTTCCGGCATATATAGAAAGACGGTTTGCCATTTCAATGCGGAAGACATCATTGATTCTTCTATCTTTACGAAGTGTCGGTGGCCTAAAAATAGTTGAGGCTATCAATAAGTTAACCTCCCCTAAGTCACCTACTTTCTAGTCGTTAAACCAAAAGGCAAGCTTCATTCATTAGCTTTTTGACCCTGTTTTAGAATTACGACAAGGATTAGGAGACCCCACACAAAGGCACAAGTTGACAGGTTTTATATATATCATGCTTGTGACTTGCATCTATAATTCATTGTACACTATTCTTCAATATAGCAAAACAAATAAAAACAAAAAATTTCATGCGCTCAAAATGCGTAGGTTCCCCTTAGAATTATTTTCTCATTTGTTTGTTTTGTTTTTCTCTTTATGTCACAAATAAGAAATGACATGTTTGAGGTGATGAGAAGGGCTGAAAAGGGAAGGAAAAGGAAGGTTTGGCCTGCGATTCCATCTCATTAATCACTAAATTTACTCTCATTTCCCTTCCTTTATCCCTTCCCTTTGCTTCTTTTCCCTTTCCTTTCTCTTCCTGCTGTACCCAAACAAACCCAAACTCTCCTTTGAAAATAAAATTAACTCATTAAACAAAATTCTCCCTCTCCCCAACATGCCACCACATGGAACAGGAAAAGATAATTCTCTGAGAGATAATTTTTGTTTTAACCCTGATGGATGTCCTAATGGTAACGTCTAGAACGTTTAGAGGTACCCATCAAACTGCTAAAATAAGATTCACTATTTGAAATTGAAATAACTTAAAATTCCTGTCTCCTAAAGCTACTCTAAGGATGGGAACTGTCCCTCGTCTTTCAGGTCATGAGCATAATGCAATAAGTGGGGCTGACACTCCTGTTACATAGGAAAGAAAAGTAAATACAAATCTAGCCGCTAAATTCCAAACATACATAAAAAAAAAAAAAAACATGTGAGAGTCTGAGACCGCTTACGCGCACCTCGACTATTTTTATGGGACATACTACCTGATCTACAACATTTGGATATCAAAGAAATCGGTAGAAAATCAATTCCTAGGATAAGTGACCACTATAGATCCAATCCATATTTTTGGGTATTATAAGGTTCTGATGACCACTAGGTTGTCCCATAATGATTCTAAAGAAAATTGACAAAGAATTTTGAAAAGAGTAGTTAAACCTTCTATCTCACGAGTCTTTCTATGGGTTTGAGGGTAGTAACACTTGCTTGAAAGCAACAGTAGGGGCTATTCTGCAACTCCTTCTCTGATGCTCTAAAACCAGCTCTGCAGCAAACCAATCAAGTTTCTCAAAATTAGTCTGCTCTGCAATCCTCTTGCCTCCAAAGAGGACCGATTCAACATTCTTCTGTTTCAGCATCTCCTCAGATAATCCAAGCAGCATATTTACATTGCTAGAACTTGAATCTGTTTCCACATTTGGACCGCACTGACCAATGCTGGATCCATTAGCCTGGCAACCCATAAATAATTATCGAGTTAAACTAAATTCAAATAATTAACTCATCCACATGTCAATATATCTTACAATTTACATCGATATGGTAAAATCCAATTTGGTTGTGCTCCCAATATCATCAAAATAAAGAAATTGTTCTAATAGAGACAATCCCGTGAAGGCCCTACGGCCTACATGATTGATTTTGTTCTACACCAAGAGAAATAAGAGGTAATAGGAAAAGGAAAATGAGAATATGGGGAGTATATGTGTTTTGGGGGAAAGAAAAGATAAAAATGAAAATAATTATTTTATTTGGGGAGCAGAGAATGATTGTGTTTCAGCACAAAGAACGATTACAAAAGAAATGATTATATATATGTTTGGAGTGTAAAATGATTATGGAGAACAAAATAGTGAGTAAAAACGAAAAGTTATCACGGACAGAACGAAAAGTTGTTAGGAAGGAAATGAGATTATGAGAAAAATAAATAGTAATTATGAGGAAGAATATTGATTGCGAAGGGGATGGTTGTGGGGACTGAACATGAACAAAAGAATTAATATCCTGATCATTCTAAAATTTTTACCCCTAAAATGGTACAAAATAGTTGAAGAAAGTAGCAGTTAATTTAAAAAGTGAACAATATCAGAACCTCATGTTTTATACAACATAAATTTGGTAAAATGATGGGTCCCAAATGAGATAATGCAAGCCATAACACATGGACAAGAGTAATTGTACAAGTGACAAGTGACAATTTTAGATGATGCAACTTAATTGCTTTCAACAAAGACAATTGGCATTCCGTTAGAAGACATACTACCAGCATTGAGCACCTTTTCTCACAATTACTAAAAAGAAAGGGGAAATCTTCAAGGCCAAGACTGCAAATTGCAAAAAGTAAAATGCCAAAATTTACCCTCTTTTGATGCATGAGTTTGGAAACAGTCTACGTTTTAATTCCCTAAAAAGCAGAAAAATAATGCAAATCCTTGATTAGCTCGTTTCACTATGGACCAGAAAATCAATTTCATTCGTAGATCATGAGGTCAACATCGATGTCTTTTTTATGAATCTTCAAATCTCTTTTCTCTAATCGACAATTTAAGTTTCTTGTAAAAATAAGAGAACTAAGGAACCAATCTCCTTTTGTCAAGAAAACAAAAACCCCATTTCTTATTGTCTCACAACCGGCCTATGCAAGAAATATGATTATTATAGAAACCTTGTTTTTAAAGTTTTTTTCCTCTCTTCTTTTCTCAAACTCACAATAGGGTTGCCACGTTAGGCATGAATAATTCACAAACAGTTGAAATTGAAATCATCATTATCTCCCATAAAAAGATCCCAAGGTGAAAAAGGAAAATTTTATCCCACGACACCAACAAAATGACCGCAAATTTAGATTTTTGAAAATGTAAATAACCTCTGATAATCGCAAGATACAAATTTGAAGTATCTTTGCTATTTTCTTTGAGAGGTAATGTAACAACATTGTTGCGAGAAACAAATTTGAGTCAGTATTGAAATAAAACCAAAATCATTTTCTTTTAACACCATATTAGGCCAGAGAGAGATTCGAATCAACAACTTTCTATATAATATTCTAATAGTGGTTAGATAAAACCTATTTTTTATTTGAAATAGAGAGATTCGAACTTATGACTTGTTGGTCATGGCAATATGCTCGTATTGTTGAGTAAACCAAAATCTTAAAACACCATCAAACAAGAAAGATATGAAAGTCAACTGATCCTCGCCAAAACTAAAACAGGGTGTAAAAAAAAATTAACCCAAGAAAGAAGAGTGAAAGATAAGAAAATCTAAATAAGAAACAAACAAATGAAGACAAGTTCATGGAGGATAATTTCTTGACCATCCCCCACAGCCTGTCCACAGTACCACCTGCACCCTATTCTGCCAATATCAATCCATGTCTAACAGCGACATCAATAATATTCACCCAAAAACTAACAAACAAATCCAAAATAAAAATTTCACGAAATTGATTAAGGGATAGAGTCCAGACCAAGAATATTGTCGTACCTGAATTCGCACGTAATTACTGCTATTAGACTGGCCGAAAGCCATCGCCACCGCCTGGTCCACCATGTCGGCCGAACCCTCGCCGGAGATTCGAGCTACTGGCCGAGCCCACTCCTGAGCTTTCCAACCCTTCACCTTGTTGTACTCGTAATTCACCTCGAACAGTTGACCGGTCCCTAACGATAGAACCAAGAGATCCTCAACCCCTCGCACGAACGGGAACTCTTGCTTGTTGTGCAGCACGTGCGTGATCGCCGCCGCCGTCGGGTTGCTCATAGCCAATCCGCCGTCGACGGCGACGCACTGCGTTTGCCGGTTGACCGACTGCATTGGAACCGGTTCGAACACACCCGGTTCGGCCGATGTGGCTCGACAGACTTCCCATAGCCGGAAGTTGAAGCTCTCCGTCTCGAGAGCGTCGGCTCGGGAGAACAGAAACGGCGCCGTACTAGAGAGGTCGTAGCAAGGGATTAGAACCGGTTTCAGTGTGTCCTTAAGCGTTAGGGTTCTTCCGTTCTCTTCGAATGCCTCTTTCATCGCCTTCTCTAAACCGGCGGTGGATGAGCCGCTAGGTTTCCGTAACCGCCGAAAAAATCCGTTCCTGGAGCTTGAAGACGAACGGTAGAATCGTTTCCCTTGCTCGGCGAGGAATCGCCACGTGTCCTCGGCATTGTAGATTGGACGGCTCTGATCCTTCGTCGCGAAAAGCATTGCCGTGAAAATACCTCCAATGCCGGCTCCGGCGGCGACGTCGAAATAATCGGCGATTCTGGCGTCCGGATTGCCGGATTTCGCCTTGAGAGCTTGTTCGAGATAGGACAAAGCCTTGCCGGAAAGAATCCCCCTCATTCCGCCGCTATCGATGCTGAGAATGCATATTTTGCCTCTCTGATTCTTTATCGCCGAGACGCCATTACTGACGTCCGCTTGAGCTTCAAACCGGGGATAAACCTCAGGCATGGAATCGATAACCGGAGAGATGTGCTTGGGTATCCAAAGCTTCTGATCGTCATAGCCAAACAAGAATTTACTCTCGAGAATAGAAAAAATCTCGTAGCTCAACTTATCAGTATCAATACTCGGTTCTTGGATATCCAACAGATTACTCGCCATTCTCCAGCACAAAAAAAAAAAAAAAAAAAAAAAAAAACTCAAAAGATTTGTTGAACAGAACAGGAAGTCTGGAGAGAAAACACGTCCAGAAAATCAGGGCTCAAAATGAGCATCGGCGTCACAAATAGTGATTGAAAATGGAAACCAGGCCCGGAAACGTGACGAGAAATTGGGTGATTAATCGAGCCCCTGAAATCCATTGCCTCCCATTTCCATTGCTCGAGAAAGAGAAGAACAGCGGAAGGGAAGAGAAAGAAATTCGTTACAGCTCCATTGTCATTTGTTCTTGTTCATCTATAGATTGAAGAAGGGAGAGAGAGATGAAGATGAGAATGGAAGGACGAGCAGGCAACGAAGTAAGGAAAAAGAAGGAAAGAGGCGGAATTTCAGTGGTTGCTGCAGAGCATGTCTGTGTGTTTTATAATGCCTACAATTTTGGTATTTTCCCATACTTACATTCTCCTTTTTACCCATATTAGAAAATTCTAACTTGCGCATAGTTATTATGTTTTAATTGTATTTTTATTGAAGAGGTTGATTTCATTGGTTGATTTCATTTTGATATTTTACTTTTATTGACGCTGGGGAGCTGTTTGATTATCTAATAACTAAAAATATACTTCTATGAATATTCTTTAAACTCTTATAAGTGATTTTTTTTTTTAAATCACTCAAAATAATCTTCTATTTCTAATGGATCAAAATATTGCAGAGCATGTCTGTGTGTTTTATAATGCCTACATAATCTAATTTGATGGAGGTAATCAAATTTGAAAAGAATCTTAATTTTCAAAAACATTTTTCTAAATTCTCAAAGAAATTGAGTATTTATAAGAAATAAATATTTATAGATTTAACCTTAAATATATAAAATATTATAGGTTAAAATATCTCAAAATATCTAAACAAGGCCAAAACTTACTAGGGGTCAGCCAAAGGAGGCTAGACCACCCGTGAGTCGACCAAAGCCCAAATCGACCCCCAAGGGAGGCCACAACCCTCAGAGGTTGACCAAGTCCAATCCGACCTCTAAGGGTCAGCCAAATGAAGCCTAGACCCTCCAGGGACTCGCCAAGGGAGGCCACGACCTCTAGGGGGTCGGCCAAACCCAATCCAACCTTCCCGAGGGTCGGCCAAAGAAGGCCACAATCCCCCGGGGACGGCCAAAGGAAGCTGAGACCCTCCGAAAGTTGGATATGACGGTCTTAACCTCCCTAAGGGCCGTTCAAAGGCAATCCAGCCTTCTCGTGGGCCGACCAAAGTAGGTTTTACCCCCTCCCTACGAAGGTCGATCGTGGAGGTTAGAACTCTCCCCTAAGAGTCAACCGAGTCCAATGTAACAATTGGATCCATTGATAGCGGCCAGGAATTACACCGAAAAAGGTCAATACCCCCTTTTAGAGGTGAGTTGTGGAGGTGAGGACCCGCAAGAGTCGACCGAGACCAAAGCTGACCTCCAAGGAGATTGGTCAATTGGGTCGACGGCAAGAGGGTCGACCATGGAGGTTAGTACTCTCCTATAGACGAATCGACCAAGTCCAAGTAAAATTTGGGAACGTTGAACCTGTTAGGTGTAACGTCTTGAAGTTACACCAAGAAGGTGATACCCTTAAGGGATCGGTCATGAAGGTGAGAATCTGTAAAGGTTGACCGAGTCCAAGTAACCTCCAAGTTAAGACCGTTACACCTCTAAAGGAGAATGGTCAAGAGTTACGCCGATATTCATTCCCGACTTGATGGCGGACTTTAAAACGACTGACAATTAAGCAACCATTAAGTGAGCTGCATAGTTACAAGTCTGACTCCTATAAGAAGTCAAGTCATTTTCCAAGCTGAAACAAGTTGTACCACATTAACAATCCATGTAAGTTGTTCTAAGTTCAAAAGCACTCTCTCAAATACTCTCATAAACACTTTACTGACTTAGGCCTCGAAGGCCCTATAGCTCACACCACATCGGTGTGCTAAATATTTTCTTTTTTGCAGACTTCTAGCTCCCAATAGAAATAAATCTTATCGTTGATTCACTTGACCATTTTTTGGCATCAATAGTTGGCGTCGTCTGTGGGCATGAGTAATGTTCTACCAAAAAAAACTTGATCTTTACGTTTTTTCTGCAAAAATGTTGAACGATGAGAATTACAGCCACCACATTGTGGAGGGAGAGTTGGATGTCGAGCATGTTCCAAGGAGAGTTTCCACCAGAGGACATGTCGTTCATGTCAAGAACCACCCGGATCTTAAAGTTGGAGTGCCCAGGCAAGAACCAGAGCATGTTGGTCCAAAGTTCGCGACTTTGGAAGAACAAGTGGAAGGAATGGAGGATAACTTGAGTCGTTGAATGAAGCTACTTCAACAGTCTCTTCCAGCTCAGGATGCCATGATTGATAACCAGCGAGCATCGTATGAGGCATCGAGGCGAGGATCCACCAAGAAGAAGGTTGTGGCGGACAAGACAACACATTTGGTTTGAGACCCTGCCAAAGAGAAAGCCTCAGTCATTGAGGCTTCGAGAGGCTCCATCCAGACACCAAAGACCGGTCAAACGACTTCGACTGGAGGATATTGATCGAAGGATGGAGCCCTCGGTTCATCAAAGAATTGGTTCCCGAGTTGAAGTTCGCTCTATAACACAACCAGTCAGGAGTAATCAGCCGCAGAGCACCCTTCAACGGTCTTTCACACAACACTCTTCAAGGACCCCAAGTGCTCGGGAGATGGGATCAAACTTAAGAATGAACTTAAGAGACATGATCAACTAGCAACGGAGGGAGGCAGCACCTATAGGAGCCGAGATTCAACCTTGGTTAGCTCAGCTTCGTTTCCTTCAATATCAATTTGGAGATATGAAATAGGCTTAAGACCAGGATGGACTTGACCTGAAGAATCTAGTCGATCAAGTCGATCCTCCTTTCAGTGGTGAAATGATGGAGGAACCTATCCTTGTAAAATTCAAGCTTCCAACCATCCAGGCGTATGACAGATCCAAGGGCCCCGTAGAGCACATAGATTCATTTCGAGCAAGGATGGAACTTCATGGAGTTCGAGATGCAATCAAGTGTCGAGCGTTCTCATTTATGCTCACAAGACTGGCAAGAAGATGGTTCAGGCAGCTCAAGCGAAAGTTCATTTCCTCATTTAAGGAGCTAGTCAGAGCCTTTGTCACCTAATTCTTCAATGGGAGAGATAAAAAAAATTTGGTTACCATCTGCTGATCGTGAAGCAAAGGAGTCGTGAGACCCTTCGAGAGTAAATATACTGCACGAATTTATGGTATAGATGGTGGTTGGTGCCCACCATTTATTCAAGCGACATCTTATGTTAAGATGGCGGGCATAATAGATGGCGGTCAATGCCTCCCATCTATTGTGCCAACCATCTTTTTTACAAGTCATCTATTGTGACCACCATCTTCTCTACAAGCTATCTATTGTGTCAGTCATCTTTTTTACAAGTCATCTATTGTGCAAACCATCTTTTCTGCAAGTCATCTTTTCTACAAGTCATCTATTGTGCATCGTCAATTGTTCCCATCATCTATTCTAACCTCATTTATTGTTCAAAAAAAAATTTGCCCCGTCATATACCCCGATCATGACATCTATTGTGCCCGACATCTATTGTGCCCGACATCTAAAATTATTTTATTTTAGAAAAAAGTTTGAAACTCAATTCTTCAACTTTAAAAGCTTCATTTTCCAACATCTCTCCAAATCTTATTCTTCATCTTCAAAGCGTAAACACGTTTTAACCTCCTTAACACCTAATCGTTTCAACCTTAAATTAATTGTAACTCTAAATATGCATCACTCTTCTTTCAACCCTTAATCTATACTCTATAAAAACTAAAACTTTAATTTCCTTCAAAATTTCGGGTAGCATAACAACTATATATTATTATTTCCAAAACGTGTATTAATTTGTACAGATCAATTCTAATAGAAAAATGACATCTATAATAATCACAATGGGACTATGTCCCTCCATAATCTATTCTTAATGTACATAATCTTATGTTTTTACACAATCATATCAATTAAGCAATTGAACAACAACTACTTTATAATTAGTAAATGACTACCTATGTAGCTTGTCCACTTCAATCTTACAACGTCAATATCTTCTTGCGTGTAGTTATTTAGGGCGTTGAACTACAAATATTGAGATAGGAATATAAATTAACATAAAATAGAGTTAACAATTTATACATTACATTGAAACATATAGAAAACGTACCAGTTTCTTAATGTGTATATTGGTGTTGGTGATAATCTCGTGTATGTACAACTGAACATATAATCCACACTTTACTGACCCTAATTGACGAGAGCACTACGAGTATAATTTCGATTATTATTAGTCCAACAAATTTCACTTATGAAAAAATATTAAACAAAAAATGTTGGAATCTACTTTACATTCACACATTTCCATATCAGTAGAGTGCAAGTGAGCGAGTGTTTTATTTTCCACATTCGATATGCACTAACAAAGTGTACGAGATTTCAAATTAGGATAATAAAACAATACTCATTGAACATTATATTATAACATTTTTATATAAAAAATAACGTATTTACAAGTTTTTGCAAATCTTTATCTATCTACTTATGATTAGAGAATTTAGGATATACACCATATTCTCTAACGGAAGTATGACTACCAAAATCCAGTGTCGTCTGCGATAATGAAACAAACATTTTTTATCAACCATTATGTAAATTAAAAAGAAATTATATTCTTACAAAAATTAAATTAACAAATCGTATCTGGTGTTGTAAGGAAATATTACTCTTTGATTCATGTTCTTCATCATACTCAGCCTATTTGCCAAATTCAAACAACTTTCTCCAGTTATGCCTTAAAAATAGGCAAAACTAGCATGGTCACATACGAGATAATTACTCAGTATAATCTTATCGTATCATTTCCATATGGACTTGAAAGTAAATTTATTAAATATTATCGATAAGAAACATAGAAATTAATAAATAATTATTAAATAAATTGTGTTACTTAACTATGTATGTCAAGATGGCATAATAGCCAATTTCATTCATCTCCAAATATTGGATGATATCGTCACGATCAAGAATGTAAAATTGTTCAGACCCGAACAAGTTTGGTTGTGTGGGAATTTGTATTATCTCTTTTGCATCCATGTTCCTTAGTGCAAAACCATACACTGATTTCAACAATGTGGGGAGCATTGTTCCGTATGATTGTTGTGAATATTGGGACTCTGCTGACAAAACCTTCTTACCTTTATTTGATCCAGAAGGTTGTGAGAAATCTTTCTTCGAATGGTCAGACTTAGAATGTTGTGATAAAAGTTATAAGTATTTGTATAATTATGCATGTGAGATAAAAATATATAATTCTAAAATATACATTCTAAAAGATATTTAGTACTCTGGTCACCGTGACGATTTACTCCATCGGTTGATAAAGCTAAACGAATATTTCTTGTTTCACAACTAAAATCTGGCCACATTATGTCTATTTCTTTCCACGATAGTGTGTCGGCTGGGTGTCATATATATTGATCGACCTAACGACTAGAAGCATGCCACATCAATAGCTTAGAAATTTCTTTACTGAGAAACATTCGTTCAAATCTTGGAATGGGAGAGAAATATCACATGACTTTTGCTAAAATCTTTTTTATCTCATATTCTTTCACATTCTTCTTGAGCATCCATCTCGATATTCCACAAGTAGGACATTATTCGGCATCAGTCAATTCTTTTCGATACAAACAGCAATCATTAGTACATGCATGAATCTTTTCGTACTTCATTCTTAATGTACTTAAAGTTGTTTTGGCATAATAAGTGGATGCTAGAATTTCATTAGGAATAGGCAATAAAATGTTTAACAATTCCAACAACTCTGTGCAACTTTTATCGCTTCATCAAAACTTTATCTTCAAATTATAAAGCTTAACCAATGCTGATATCTTGGTAAAATGGTTACAATTTACGTATAATGGTTTCTTTCCATCTTCCAGTGATTCCTCAAATATTTGAGATTTTTCGGTAAAATAATATTGTGCAGCCTCAAACATCCTTACAGGGTCATCGACACTGTCGTCTTCATCTTCAACTTCATTCGAAATATTTTCAATGTTTCTTTTACTCGAAACTAATTTTCCATGCCAAATCCATGTGGTATAACTTTCATCGATACCATTAAAAAATAAATGATTTATTACTATATTAACATTTTGAGATTTCGCATTCACCTACTTCAAACATGGACAACAAATGACATTCGTCGCTTTCAAATGTCGTAATGCATTCTCTATGAAAAGTTCAACACCTAAACTGTATTCGGCTGACATTCGATCCTTAAACATCGAGGACTTATCCATAACCGACTTAATTAAAAACTACCTACAAATTCATCATAGTGAAATATTCTAAATCAAAAGGGTGCAATAGTACTTAAAGCAACAACCAAAACTCATTTTAGCCACCAAATTAAATTAGAAAGAAAAAAAATTAAATGATCTAATATGGTATTAGAGTTCAAAAAATCCAAAGAGTCACCACTAAAACATAATAAATTGTTTCCCAACAACACTAAAGCCATTAAATCACCAAAACGCATATCCTCATACAAAAAATATTAACACTCTTATCATGCATTCTCAATAATTTCTACTATTAGTCTTACCTAAGACTTCAAAAACTAATTTCTACTAGACTTAATCAACAAATTTCATAAGAGACAAATTACAAACAAACAAAAAATGAAATAAATTAACCAAATATAAACTTGAGCTTTCTTGAAGAGAAAGTTGAAAATAGATATGAGTACTCCAAGCTTAAAAATCGAACAAGATAATAGTAAAGGCTCGAAACTAGGAATGGTCGTTTCGGATGAAGTTTCGGTGAACAAGGATGGTGAACGATGAAGAAATGGAGAAGAAAAGAGGAAGAAGTGGTCGTTTCGGGTGAAGTTCGGTGAACGGGGAAGAAATAGACGGTGAACGGTGAAGAAATGGAGAAGAAAAAAGGAAGAAATAGGGGAAATATTGGATTTTGGGTGAAGTTCGGCTGAGAAAATAAGGGGTGGCGGGTTTCGGGTGAAGTTTTGGGTGGAGAAAATAAGAAAAAAAAAATGGCGGGCGGCCCGCCATCTTTTCTAAATAAAAAAAAATGGTGGGCCTTATAGATGTTAGGCAGCCTGCCATCTTTTCTAAATACATTAAAAAAAAAACATGGCGGGCTGCCAGCCATTTATTAGCCCGCCATTAAAAATTACCCGTCATCTATTTTCCGACGGCCATGAAATATCAGTGTTTTAAAATTCTATATTTTCTAACCTGCCATCTATACACAAAATTGTTGTAGTGATAACACTCTTTAACAATGCGGCATTGTAGGTTGAGTGATAAATACATCAATGGTATGACCCTTGCAACGGTTATAGCCGAACTTATAGATGAAAGGTTCCTATGGTAGTTGGGAAAGAATGCCTCTCTCACATATGTCGAGTTTCTTACTTGGGCACAAAATTACATTAGCACTGGAGAACTGGCGAATGAAAGTGCCTCATTTCAGAGCGTGAGAAGCCAATAAGTCGTCGTGAGTCTTATTACAAGGAGCCACGAAAGTGAAGAGCGGAGGGGCTCCTAGTAAAGAAAGAAAAAAATCAATCGGAAGCGGGTACCACCCAGCCGATTCAAGAAGTACACTCCAGCAGTGATTCCAATAGAGCAAATCTTGATGAAGATTCAAGACAAAATAGGTGTTAAGGTGCGCGAGCAAGATCAAAGTCGGGACCAACAAGCAAGGACAAGTACTGCCTATTTCACAGAGATCACGGTCATGAGACCTCAGACTGCTATGACCTGAAGAAGTCCATAGAGTCCGTCATACGAATGGGACGCCTAAAAAGTATGTTGAATAAGGTGGAAAAGCGTCTGAGTCCCATAACAGAAAGGGGCGGAAAAATTTCCTCGCCACCTCAATAAATTCGCATTATTCTTTAAGGACCTACAGAAGGCATATGTAACAAGAGCTAGGATGAGAAAGTAAGGCAACCCGAAGGATGCCCAGAACGGTAGCTTCAAAGTATCCCAGCAGAGAAAGCTCCCCCACTCTAATGAGGGTAGGTCAAATTTGTTGAGGTACAAATCCAGCATGTGCCTACGTCCCAAAATTCCAGCACTAATGCCTTAACAAAGTTAGCTGCTGCTTACGAAACATAAATAGGCAAGACCGTGCCAGTTGAGAGCTTGGAGAAGTCCATCATCACCATTGAACTACTGCACGAGATTACTGATGCAACCCCAACATCATAGACGACATAGATCACCCGCTTCATTGAGTACTTAGTGGAGGGAAAGCTAGGAGAAGATAAGAAGGAAGGCCAACGTTTGAAATTCAAGGCTTCCAAATATGTGGTGCAGAGGGATAAGTTGTACAGGAGATGGGCATTATTTACCTTTTCTTAGATGCTTAGATCCTGGTGAGGCAACTTATGCAATGAGGTAAGCACATGAAGGCATGTGTGGCAACCATGAATGAGCAAAGTCCCCAGCCAAAAAGTTAATAAGGCAAGGGTATTTTTGACCAACCATGGCTGAAAACTCTAAGAAGTGTGCACGATCGTGTGACAAGTGCCAGAAATTCGCTACCATCCAAAGACAGTGCTCGAGACCCTTATAAGCATGATATGACCATGACCTTTTGCGTAGTGGAGGGTAGGCCTTATAGGACCATTACCGTCTAGGCGAGGCCAAATCAAGTTCGCGGTAGTAGCAGTTGATTACTTCACCAAGTGAGCCGAAGCTGACTGATGACTATCACATAAAAGAAGGTAACTGAGAATTCATCTAGAGGTGCATAATCTGTAGGTTTGAGATACCTTGAACCCTTATCACCGACAACAGAAAGCAGTTTGACAACCAGACTTTCTAGCAATTCTGCTCTGAGCTAGAAATTCAGTACAATTTCTCATCACCCGCTCACCCAAAAGCCAATGTGCAAGTGAAGACAGTCAACAATATTATCAAGAAGAACCTCAAGACCAAGCTCGAAAGCTTGAAGGGATCTTGAGTAGAAGAGCTCCCATAAGTGTTATGGGCATACCGCACCACACCTACAACGTCGATAGGTGAAACACCCTACTCACTAGCATTTGGAGCGGAAGCGGTAACACCAGTCGAGATAGGTCTTCCACCCCCGCGCATTAAGTGTTAATTGACAATACATGTTCAAATTAGGGAGTTCATGCATTTTCCTAAATTCGAGTCATAATTTCCATTCTCAGTCTTTTGTTCTTTTCATTTTTTTTTTAGAACATTTTGTTTTTTAATTCTTTTTTTTAGCTTATGTATATATATTCATTTGTTTTTTTGTTTCTTATTTTAATAATACTTTTATTGTTTTCTTTATTATTTTTTCTTTGATTTTTATACCATAACCTATTGACAAAATTATTACAAATATATAGAAAATGACATGAACCCTTAAAAAAAAAAAATCATAAATTGATATAAACCCTAAAATGTTTTTTCTGAAAGTGATTATCGTAAAATGAAACGAAAGTATGAAAAGGGCCAGAAAAGACGATAGGATTAATCAGCCAAATAAGTACAATATTAATACAATACAACAAAGTTGAAAAATAATTACAAACGACAGAAAAAGTTAGAAATGCAATCAAACTGATGAAGGGTTGGTCCTGAAAGATCCAAGAGCTTTGACCGCGTCAGCCCTGAGTATGAACTGATGGTAGAAGGCAGCAATGGCAGCTCCAATGAAAGGCCCAACCCAGAATATCCACTGCAAACGGCCCAGCCCATTAACATTGGGATCAATTAATTGCAATAATAAATCTAAATTAAAAGAAACAGGATTATTAATTAAGAGATTAATTACTGACATGATCATCCCAAGGTTTTTGGCTGTTCAAGATAACAGCAGGGCCAAAGCTTCTAGCAGGGTTGATGCTGGTGCCAGTAATGGGGATGGTAGACAAATGAACCATGAACACAGCAAACCCAATTGAAAGTGGACCCAATACCTTTCATAAATAAACAATAACAATTAAATTACCTTTTTTTTTTTTTTTTTGCACTTGTAGGTTAGACTAAATTGTAATACATTGATAAATTGATAATATATAAATTTTAGGGGGGTTTGTTTGTAAAATTGTGAGGTGTTTATTTTGAGTATTTAGAAATTGAGGAGTTATTTTTAGTAATTATAAAGAATAAATTGTAATAATAGCTCGTTTGTATAAGATTTTTGCAGAGTAATTACAAAAGTTCGTTTATAAAATCTCTACAAACACTCAAAACAAACATCCTTTAAGAATTTAGGAAATTATATTAAAAAGAAAAACTCTTTAAGTCATAAGATAACATCAATAGAGCTACCATTTTGTTTGATTTGGACTTTAACGCAAATAGTTAAATCGTCAAAATATCAATTAATAGTTTACCTTTAAATTAATTAAACTGATAAATACTTTGGCTTCCCAATGTTTGTTAGAACAATGAGAATAATTATTGAAGAGGATGATTATCTACATAGGCGAATTCAGGTTCTATATTTTCGGGTCGTCAAATGTACAGTATGTGTACCTTTGATTGTTTACGAGAAAAACTTATCAATCATATGATATTTTATTGTCAATGAAACATGTAATTATTAATTGTAATGTAGGTGTTGACCATGATTTGAAATTGTAATCTTTTGATTCTACTAGAATTATGGTAATTAAAAAAAAAAATATTGTATAAATATATTAAAAATTATTTTCAAATGTCCCGACCATAAGAGAGCGAATCTTCGATTTTTGAGTTTACGAAAAAAAATTTATTTTCATATTTAAAAATAGATGTTTTTAAATGTCAAAAGTTTGGACTTCATAATTCTAAATTAGTAGATATCGAATTTACCGTACATAGAAGGCACAATTACTCTACGTGGTGTTGAACTGATCTCGAATTTAATAAGCTAAATGCTCATTATGGGAAAAGAAAATATAAATAAAAAACTAATGTTTTAAGATATAAAGGATTGAAGCCAAGGGTACTTAAGATAGACAATGCATGTGAATGGACCTATAATCATAATAAATAAAAAAGCTTTAGTAATAATCATAATATCAAGGAAAATTACTCCACCAAATTTATACATAGCAGATTTTCATTTAATTTTCAAAAATTCCAATTTTACCATTCTTTTCAATCAATTGATTGAAGATTGTTCGTGAACTGATTGAATCTATCAACGAACTCAACGAACCTATTAGTTGAACTGTTGATTGAAGACTATCGTGATTAAAGGCAATCAGATGAAGCTAAATTATCGGTTGAAAGATATCAGTTAAATCGATCGAAATTATTAGTTGAACTGATTAAGTCGAGAACATTTTGGTAATTTTACAAAAATGTTACATTTTTCTGCTATGTAGAAAATATTCTTAGAATTTTGTTACACAGAGATTTTTTTTGATTCTTTTGCTATACATCAAATATGCCCTAATATCAATATAGCTTAAGAGATATTAGAGATAATATCCATAATTAAGATGTTACTAGCTCCAATCTTCTAACATTTTAATTGTTGTTGAATTATAGGATATATATATATATGCCCAATAATATAACTGAATTGATATGAAATATGATTTTAATTACAAGCTCAACAGACCAATTAAAAATAGAACTTCAATGGTAGAGACCACATTTCAAAACAACAAGGGTTAGTTTTAAGCCACACAAATGGATAACACTTTGGTTTTTAAAATTTAATCTTGCACCACCGTTCCAATTTATAATTTTCATTACTTTGATATTATATGTTGCTTGTGCTTTTAAAAATCAAACAAAAATTTGAAAGTTAAATTTTTTTTTTACAAATACTTGTTTTAATTTATTAAATTTGATTAGAATTCAAATATTAATAACTTATAAAAAAGATAAAATATATGTATAGAATTTATATAAATATAAGCTCAAATTTCAAAAACTAAAAATGAAAAAATCAAGACCCGCTTTGATAACCATTAGGTTTTTTATTTTTTATTTTTAAAATTTAATTTTATATTTACTTAAATTCTCCATTTCATCTTAAGTACATGAATTTTAACCAAAATTCTATAAACCAAAGCAAATAATTGAAAACTAATTTTTTTTTACTTTCAAATTTTGGTTTGCTTTTAAATACGAAATATAGATATTAAATTCATAAAATTATATGTCATAATATTAAATTTCAAAAATAAAAAACAAAATACATATCAAATGAGATCTTATTATTTCATTTTTTAATAATAAATATATAGAATAAGTATTATAGTAAAGACATTACTTTCATCAAAGTGGCTGTAGTTTAGTGGTAAGAATTCCACGTTGTGGCCGTGGAGACCTGGGCTCGAATCCCAGCAGCCACACTTAATTTTTTTCATAAATAGTAAAATTAGTTTTTTTATTTTTTTTTTTTTGGGAATAAAAGAGCAAATAGGAAAATGGGAGGGCACTGAAAAATAAAAGGAAATAATAAAGAAAGAGAACGTACAGGAACGTGTGAATCTCGAGCGTTTCGCTTGCTATCAGTGACGGAGAAGACGGTGTAGACCAAGATAAATGTACCGATAATTTCAGCACCCAAGCCCGCGCCTTTGGTGTAGCCGTGGGCGACCTGGTTCGCACCGCCCCCGTACCTGTTGAAGTAATCCCTTTGTAACGCTTTCACCAGCCCCGCTCCGCACACGGCTCCTAAGCACTGAGCCACCATGTACGCCACTGCTCGAACCGCCGACACCTTCCGCGCTAATAGTAGCCCCATTGTTACCGCCGGGTTTATGTGCCCGCCTGCACTCCATTTTTCTCCCAAATAAGAATTACTTACAAATTACACATTTTCTTAAACATTTTGTTTTTGTAATGTGTTCAAGTTCTTCAATCCCACCCAAAAAATTAGTAACATGTTGTTTTCTTTGTTTGATGATAATCCAATTTAACGCTTACAACGTAGCCTCTACTTAAATTCAAAAGTATTTGCATATTAATACGTTGAAATATTGTATAATAAATACAAAAAAAAAAAAAAAAAGAGAATAATCACTAGTAGCTGCATTTATTAATTTATTTTAAACTAATCATATTTTTACTTATTTTCTAAATTTGATTAGTTTTTATAAGTTTTTTTTTATATCCATATTTATTTTCTAATAGTTTTGGAACATAAAAATAATAATTGATCTTTTGAATTTAACTAAAATTTCAAATATTATTCAAAAGAATAATAAGACAATTGTTAGAAAATTAATACAAAACAAGTATACTTTTAACTAAAACATCAAAATTCAGAATCATCAATCACAGGGTCAAGAAAATATGTTCCTCATAAATATTCGAGTTATGTTTAATTTGATTAGAATACTAATTAATATAAAAGAAAAATGACTAAATATGGATGTTAAATCATAAAATATGAACTCAGATCAACATTCATTTGTATGCATATTTAATTAAAACATAAGAACTTCAAATCCATTAACATCAAGTATAGTTTAATTAAAAAAGAAAACTTGATATTAAAAGTTGTACTACAATAAAAATTTTTAGTAATCAATACCTAAAAATCTTAGTTTTTTAACTAAATGGACGAACAATGCAATATATATATATAAAACCAGCAAATTGATTGAGTCTATCAACAAATTGAATTGCGTTTATGGTTAATTATTGATAGACTGTTAACTGCATTGATTGAAGCAGAAATATTTAGTCACTTTACATTGACAATCAATTTTTTTACTATATAAAATTTATTTTCAGAAATTTAATATACTTTTTTTTTTTTGCCTTTTTTTTTTTGTTTTAAAGACAATAAAACAGAGAGAAACTACAACAAAAATTTAAGGTTAAATTTATTTTTTTTCTCATGTTTCTTATTTTAAGCAAAAATTTCTATTAATTTGAAGACATAATGATGAAGCAAAACTAAATAAATTTTGTAGTATTTTTTTTAAAGTTCTACTACTTATTTTTTTATTTTTTGCTTTACAAATTAGTATTAAAAATAGAATCTTAATTTGCAACGATGAGAACAACATTAAGTTAAATTAAATGAGAAATAATAACAATATTCATAATTAGAGAGACCTGAAATGCCGGCGGTGCAGTAAACAAGCACAAAGATCATGCCGCCGAAGCTCCAAGCGATGCCGAGGATGCCAACGCCGCCGCAATTGTGGTGATCGGACTGGCTACTGTACCCAATCACTGTCAAGATAGTGATATACAGAAACAGTAGGGTGGCCACGAACTCCGCAATGATTGCTCTGTAGAACGACCATTTTCCCAACTCCGCGGCGTCGAACAGGGCCGCCGCCGGTGGATCCTGGTAGTCCTTCACGGGGAGCTCACGCGCCGTCGCGTCGGTTTTCGCCATTAAAAATAAACAAAATGAAAGGGAGAGAGATGGGAAATTAATGTGCGAGGAAAGAGTGGTCGAGAATGGGGTATTTATAGGGAGGGATTTTCTTGTATTGTGGTTGAAGCTGTAACTTAATATTTTCAAATAATTATTCTTCTTTCTCAACAATTATACATTTATTTGAAAATTTAGTTTCATTTTATTTAAGTTAAGTATCCTTACAGCTCACATAAATAGTGTAGGCATACCTTAATAGTTTAGGCATGTATCATTAAATTAATCAAAAACAAAAACAAACAAGGGTTTGTTCCTTAGAAAAAAATGTTTTTAAAATTTATTAGGAGAAAAACTTGCCTTCCATGCCACAATTTTTTTTTTCTTTTTTCTTAATATTGTAAAAAAAAAAATTTAAATTAATGACAACAAATTTTCCCACATAAGAATTAAATATTGATGGTGTTTTTATTTATAACTAGCCAAGTTTTTCTAGTTTCTCATTTGAATTTTGTGATAAAAAATCATTTCTATCAAAAACTTCAACTGATCACTCAAATATTAAATATTTAATTTAAATCTCTGAATAAAGTAGTCAATTATCTAAACCAATATTAATAACCATCTCTAAACGAATGTGTGATTTTCAATTCAATTATTTCTTTTCTTATGATGAGGGAGAAGATTTTTTTTTTTTTTTTTTGCAGAGAATCGTTAGGGATTGGGCTTTCTGCCAACTTTTTTTTTTTCAATTTTTTCTTTTTTCATCTTTTATATTTTTAAGTAGTTATTAAAAAAATTTATTTTTAAAAAAATATCTATCTAAGTTATTTTATCTTTAAGTTGCAACTATATTATGAATTATTGAAGAAAAATATTTATATGAACAGTTAATTTAGCAACAAATATATTATAAAATTAGGATAAAATAAAGATTTTTTTTTTTTTTTAACAAAAAAAAAGGTTTGAAAGAGACGAGAATCGAAAAAAACGGTATGAAAAATACATTTTTCATCCTTGGTCTTGTTTAGCACATAATTTTTTTCCTTCAATTTATTTGTAAATGTAAAAGCATTTATATATATATATATATATTGCCATATTTAAAATTAGCCAATGAAAATTGGACTTTTATTTGATTGTAGGAATGACTTAGATCCTTGTTCAACAATTGACTTCAATAACTATAAATGTGCTAAGAATGTTTTATACATATAAAATTCTTTTAGCTACAACTAAATAGTATTATAAAAGATTTTTCGTAATTCAATACGTATTCATGACATCTAAGATTGGATCATATCAATTTTAATAAGATTGAAAGATTGATTCAAAGTAGTTCTTTAAGAGGATGTTTGTTTGAGATTTTATGAGGAGTTATTTTGAGTGTTTAGTAATATAATAGTTTGTTTGGTTGAATGTTTTGGTAAAATGTTTTAGATATATGTGTTATTAATTTTTGTTTGGATGAAGAGTGTCTAGTGAGAAGTTATTAAAAATGTTTGTTATGTCAAGGTGGTTATTTTAATTTTTTATTATTTCAAATTTCAAATTATTATTTATGTTGAATATTTTTTGTTTAAAAAATTAAATAAAAAACAATATGAATTGATATATCTTTTAAAAAAATTGAAAATTAATAAAATATATTACTTCCATTTTGAATTTAATTTAGAAAATATATTTAAAATATACGAATTTGATTATGAAATTAACGTTAATTTATCAATGCGAAACATATTTATAAATGGTTAATTTAATTATGAAATTATCGTTAAAAAAATTACAAAACGATTTTTTTAATTTAAAACTATTTTTTTTAAATATAGATGAATGAGAATAAAGAGGAAAAAGTATATATACTAAAATAAAAAATTTCAACTTTAAAGGAAAAAAGTGGGAAAAATGAAAAAAAATTATGTTGAAGAAAAAAGGTTTAAAACAAAATGAATAATATATATATATTTTTTTTTGTATTGGAAAATAAGTTAAAGAAAATTAAGCTGTAGGTGACGAGTTGACACCAAACAAACATTTCAATACATTTATAATCATTTGTTTATTTAAATTACCAAATTAATATTCAAATAATCATCAAATATAAAATTGATTATCAAATTATCATCAAATATAATTTTGTAAAATAACAAAACTTCAAATATAAATAAAAAATTTAGGAAAAATGAATAAAAATATTTATATTTTTTTAAAAAAACGAAACAAATGATTTTTTTTTTTTTTTTTTTTGTGAAAAATAAGTTTTAAAAAATTTGATAATATGTAAGGCGTTGTAACTACACCATGAATAACCAAACAAAAATTTTAATTGTTTTATAATCGCTTGTTCATTTAAATTATGAAATTATCACAAATATAAATTTGATTATCAAATTTAATTTAAAAATTGATTATTAAACAAACTACCATCAAACTTGTTTTTAAAATAAGAAATTAATTTTAAAAATTTTAAATTACAAAAAGTAATTTTACATTAAAAAATATATTTCTAAAATATGAAATGAGATAAACAAGATAATAAAAAAATATTATATGTACATAAATGTATATATAAAATTAATAAAAAAAAAAATAATAAAAAATCAAAGTTACAAAAAAAAAAAAAAGACAAAATTGGGTTGCAAAAAAAACAAAAAACAAAACAAAACGGGAGGTGGCGCTAAAAAGACTGACATAAACGCTACATTAGGAGCGTTTGTAAAAAAAAAAAAAAAAAAAAAAAAAAATCAAAAGCCAATGTATGTGGAGCAAAAGCTCCACTAAAACCCTTATGCCCCTAAGTGGCTTGGGATGAACATTTTACCAATATGTGAATCTTTCCTTAAAGACAAGATGATTAAAAAACAATTTACAAACAAAGGGATATAGAGTCAAAGAAGCCTTAGAGCTTATGCATTTAGAATTTTGAGGTTCAGTAAATTATATTAGAGCACATGGACATCATGAGTACTTTGTATCCTTCACGAATGACTATTCAAGATATGGTTACACTTATCTGATGCAACACAAGTCTAAGACTT
The DNA here is from genome assembly GCA_037832605.1 of Cyclanthera cordifolia. Lineage (NCBI taxonomy): Eukaryota > Viridiplantae > Streptophyta > Magnoliopsida > Cucurbitales > Cucurbitaceae > Cyclanthera > Cyclanthera cordifolia. The sequence continues at coordinate 755,114 of JBBMEG010000003.1, forward strand.
GAAACGTTCAAGGAGTTCAAAGTTGAGGATGAGAACACATTAGATAAAAGATTAAAACACTACAATCAGATCGTGGTGGAGAGTACATGAACCTAAAATTCTCGAACTACTTGGTAGAATAGGAAAAAACTTCCAAACTAATCGACACCTAGAACACCTTAACAAAACAGTGTTTTAGAAAGGAGAAACATAATCCTTTTAGAAATGGATCAATTGATGACATGCTTTTCTGAAGTGTCAAATTGGTTTTAGTGATACACATTGGAGATCACATTATTTATACTCAACATGGTTTCCACTAAGAGTGTCTTGAAGACACCCTATGAGTTTTGGATTTGAGGATGTCCAACAAATCTACTGAATACGAATCTAAAGAAGTTAGAACTAGAGATTTCCATGGGGCGGGGCTGGGGAATAGCTTTCTTGTCCCCTTCCCCGTAAAAATTCATCGATTTTTTTTTTTTTGCGGGGATTCCCCACCAAGGAACCATGGGGAATGACTATTATTATTCTTTTTAATATTTTTAAGTAAACATTTCAAATAATTAAATATTTTTAGAAAAAATATATATAAAGTTTCGATTATAATGTGAATTATTAGAGAAAAATATTCATTTCAATAGATAATTTTACCAAAAAATATATATTATCTAAAAATTAAAGGTATACAACCAATGAATTTTTTTTAAAAATAGGGTGGGGATTGGGGAAACGTGGGAGGGGAATTCATTCTCCGTCCCCGTTCCTTGTTAGGCAACAAGAAAATTCCGCACTCCTACTTCCTTCCCGGCCCCATTCCCCACTTAACCAGGGATCCCCGCCTCATTAAGGGCGGGTCCCTGTGGAGGAAAATGGTCATGTCTATGAACTGCGTTCAAGGTTATTCCTATTCATAGGCTACCCCCAAGAAAATGAGAGAAAGGTACTTTTATAGTCCCGAGGAGAGAATAAAGTGTTTGTCTCGATAAATGCCATATTCTTAGAAGAAAATTATATTAAAGACCATGAGCCTCAAAGTGTAGTAGTGTTGAAAGAATTATCTTCAGATAATGGTACAAGCCTTGTAACAAAAGTTGTCATAGGAAGGTCAACAAGAGTTGTTGATTCTCTCCAGCATTAGATGCTAGAAATTCATCATTTAACATAGTTGATGAACTCATGAGATTTGTAGGTCAAGTCTCACATAATAAGGAAACACGCATAAAATGTCACAATGGGCAGATTTAAAATAATCTAGATGTAAAGACCCGACCCTTTGGGGTCCTCAAGAAAGAAAAACCCTAACTAAATGCATTAATTAAAGAAATTCTTGAAAACATTTAATGCATAAAAGTCTATCATTTATTCCAAGATAATCAACAACGAAAACAGGAATTTCAAAAGACTCGGAGTACTCATTTCAAATAATCAGTCAAACAGTGAGGGAGAAAACATAACATGTTAAAAGTAGTTATAATTCTAAAAGCTAGTTCCTCATCAACAATGTAAGAGAAGTGATAAAATGATGAAAAGACAGGACATAAAACTAAGACTCGACGTGCCCATGGTTTCCGCTGTGCCAGATCAACCATCCTGGTAATACCCGTGTGTACCTGTGGATCACCACAGAAGAAACATAGGAAGGTGGTCATGAGTTTTATAACTCACCAAAGAATAATTTATCAGAACAATCTTACAACAGTGAGCAATAAATAAATAAACAGTTAAATAATTATTCAGAGAATATAGCCTGACGATGACGGGGCAACCCGAAGGCTAAGCCTACCCGAACACTCGTATTTCACTCACCGGGGCATCCCTAATAGAGATAAGCTACCTGGTTTTCCTTCCTCTATTCACGACGGGGCAACCCATTCAGGGCTATGCCAACCCGGTACGGAACATGTTCAAGCATCATACAAAGTTCACTATCGAATCCACAATTAAATTCATGTAAAACGCATTCTCCCTAATAGATATATTACGAATTTATTTAAGACAAGAAAAAAGAAAACCTTGAAAATTGCGCCCGCATCCTCGGATTCTCCTCCAATTTTTTTTGACCTAACCCCACCCTTGCCTTCTACGAAATTTAATCAACGCCCATCATCTCATCGAAAGTAGACGATGTCGCCGGTTGCGTTGAGCCACCGTCGTTTCATTGAGTAGTCCACCATCACAAGCCATCTCCACTAAGCTACTTGGTGGTTATCCCTCTAGATGAGTTTCATTCGCCAAGCTCCATTACTAAGTCGTGAGCTCAACAACTACTGGTTGAAAGGCTGTTGTTCGCTGGAGTTCCACCTGAACGTTTAAAGTGAGTGGTTTTCTATATGTTTGTGCCTCGTTGTTGAACTCCATAATATTATTTTAACCCTTTTCTTTTAAGAGGATTGATGTTAATTTTGGGAAAAAAATGATAGAGTATATCCATAAATTTTGTACAGTGCTGTAATTAATGAGAAGACTCACTCTTGAGAGGTTAGTACTTGTTGAAACTCAGTGTTGGGAAAGAGGTTGACTAAGAGGTTGACTAAGTTGACTCAATCAACTAAGTTGAAATCATAGTTGAAAGTGTTAACTCTTTTTTGGACCCATTGAGGATAATGACTATTTGACCATGTAAATGAACTTTAAGCTATATTTTTATAGACAATGTGAAACCTTTGACCACTTTGACAAGCTTTGACCTATCAACTGGATCGAGCCACGTATCCCAAAAATCCATTTTTCAAAGTTGGGTCTTCTTTGCTAAATTCGACGCTCTTAGTTCATTTATGACAGTCTAAGATACTGGTTTTAATCCTTTAAATTGTTAGGATCTCATTCGCGTACCAGCTTTCTTGTGATCATTGACTTGAAGCTTTGGAGCACTCTCGTGGATTCGGCCAAGGTAAGGGACTCGTTACCTAAGCTTAGGTCTTGTAGTTTAATTATAAGCATGAATATGGGTTGATCGAATTGTTTGCGATGCTGATTCTTGATAAATTATTTATGAAAAATGTATGCTTTACTTGTTAGACGCCCATGTTGATTGACTTGTATTTATTGAGTTGTACTGTGAATCCGAGTTAGGTAAACATATTAAATGTTGTAAAGTCCATCCCCGACAAGGGTCCCATCTAGATTTCTAGATGCATCAGTAAAACGATATTTAAACTAGAGGCATGCTGAATAAATGCTTCATTAAATGAAATCATCAAAATAGTTCAATAAATTGAAAATAGGATACCCAGTTCATAAAATAAATAAGTAAGAAGAAAAGCCAGTAAACACATGTCTCTATAAAATCCAGTAAACAATGCAGAATTAAGTGATGCTATGTAAAGAATAATCAAGATAAGTTCATGGTCCCTGCAGCTCCTAATCATCCATCCTGATAAAGCTCATATGTCATGTGGAAGTCCACAGAAAAAGAGGTGAGTTGTAAAACTCGGTAAAGATCCCTAACTTGGGATCAATATAAGCATAAATGTGACAAATGTTTATGAATCCAATATGACAGATAATGAATCAATGAATGGTGGTATCTGGGTAATCTTAAATAGATCTTCGCAAGCTCGGTCTCGAGACGGTACTTGATTGTAGCCTGGGCATCCCATGCAACAGAATTCGCCTACCAGGTCTACTCTTGAGGATACGACATACCTGAGCATCGTTGATCTACGGATTGTCTACGAAGTATGATCTTGAATATACGACATGCATGTGCATCATTGATTTTAGGATTGCCAGCCAGATCTTACAATAGAAGAATATACGTCGGCTTTCATAGAACATTATTTTATAACACAAATGGATGCAACTACTTATAAACGGATTAACATGTGCAACATATATAACACGCTTGCCTAACATGAATACCAAGTATAGTTCATCGAGATATACTATTCATAGCATAACAAATCGCATACAAGATCCCCAACATAACTAATCATTCAATCAGGGCAAGTGTCAATCATAGAACATAGTTCAGAAAAGAACAATGAATTACACCTCAAATATCCTAGACATGCTCATAATTACCCACGGGACTCCAATTGAAGGATATGTTTTCCTTACCTTAGTTGTATCCACTAAGATTTCTCAAACATGCTCGAACCATGACTCCTAGAAGTCTCTCTAATGAAAGCTAGCAAAAAAAGAGTTAAGAAGTCATAATTAGCATAAAAAACCATCAAAATTGGATATAGAGCATTGAAAATACCTAAAAATGACTATATGGAAATCTCCAGCGACTGGTGGCGGTGCGTGGCCAGAAAAGCCGTCGGCAGCGGCGACGTGTGAATAAGATGTGATGGAGCGTGATTCTCACGCGTATGGGACACGCGCTGCAAGATCAGGCTATAGTACAAGAAAAAAGTATTAGGCGACAGACGCTTCAGCGACGGAGCAATCTTTCGTCGCCTTAGGCTACCTTAGGCGACGACATAGTACTCCGTCGCTTTCCCTTGTGGGCTAAGGCGACAAAACACTTGCTCCTTCGCATTCGTCTTCGCTTCAGGTGATAGAGGTTAGTCTGTCGCCTCTGCCCACAGGCTCAGGCGACGAAAGCAGTGCTCCGTCGCTTTCGCCTTTGTCCGACGTTGAGCTAAGGCGACTGAGCACTGTCTCCATCGCCGTCGGATGAACATTAAGACATTTTGTTTGCAACAAAATAAAATCGAAGGCTACGACAATGGAGTACTATGTGTTCGTCGTCGTAGGTCTCCACCCAAAATTTAAAATGGGGGGAAACGAAAGGCGTCGGCAAGTTATATGTATGCATGTTATTGTTGGTCAAACTGGATCAAACCTGTATGCATGTCTCCGCATCTCGATCGTATTATCTCTAGGATGTTTGGAGGTTTTTTTACATTTCAAAAATGTTTTCTCTAAAGAAAGTTGTAAGCTTTTATTTACATTTCATTTCTAGGATATTTGTTTAACATTACTTTATTTTACCTTTCATTTCAAGATTTTATTTGTATTGATCATTTATATTAATGGAAATGTTCAGTGTTGAATTGTGTTTATGTCTTTGGATTTTGAAGTTATATTTTCTTTTAAAAAACTGAATCACAAACAAACTAATTGATTAAAAAAAACTAAAAACTGAATAACCTAAGGCGACAGAAGGCCTCTGTCGCGTCACCTTAGACACCTTAAACAAGATCACCTATGACGACGAAACAACGATGTCACCTTAGACACCTAAGGCGACGATAGTTGTTTCATTCTCCTCAGGTTTCTAAGGCGTCAAATCGCTCTTCCGTTGCCAATGGGGACCAAACTGCGACGAAATTTCCTCTGTCGCTGTAGGCTATGGCGAAGAGGATAAGGCAACGTAATTAGCGACGGAACATTGTCCCTCGCCCAAGGCTAAGGCGAAGAAATTTCTAGCTTAAGGCGACAGAATTTTCCGTAGCCTAGGCGTTCATTCTTGTAGTGCTATGTGGCGCGCACTGATTCATCTCCAGCAGGCTCGGACGCGTCTCTACTCAGGTTAGGGTCTGCGCCAGGCTTGGGAAACAAAACTGCAGGCACGAAGACGATGGATTAATCTAAAAATATAAAGAACGGTGGCGGTGACAGCGAGGAGACAATGTTGGACCTAAAGCTGCGAGCTCTATCTACACGAATCTGATGACGTGTACGATAGTGATATATAATAGGGCTTCGCTCGCTGATGGCAATGGTGCACGAAATCTGAGCTGGACAGGGAGTTATGTGGCAGTTGCCGTCTTGAGATTGATGAAATCAGAGACAAAAGGATTGCCCAATCATTTGTCTGTCAGCGGCTGTCAGAAAACAAAGAAATCGCTGCCTCGTTTTGAGAAATCACACAGAAATTAGAGAAACCAATGATTGGGTTGGTGATACTGTTGATTACCCAATGATTGACATAAAAGACTAATTTGTATATATATATAAGTCCAAAAATTGCTAGAAAATTACAAAAATGCTCATAGAGCTAAAATTTACTTTTTAGCTCATTTTTCATAATTCCAACTTTACCCTTCTTGAGATTTAACTTATTTAAGTACTTTAAAGCTGAAATTAAATTAAAATAAATTATAAGAGTCTCGGTAAGTCCAAAACTAACATTTAAGCCACTAGGTGGATTCTTAGGCTATTACAAATGTTATACATGATATTTTGACATGCAAGCACGCTAGACTATGATATTGTTATGCTTGATAGCATATTGCCTTTTTATGCTCTATTTTTACTACATTATAATAAGACCTGGTAGGTAATTGAAGGCAATGCCGATTTAAACCTACCCATTCTTGTACACGATGAGCTTCAATATCTTAGACAAGCTATCAATACTTTTGTGCAATAACCACATGCATTAATTGGTAAGATAATTACTGCACCGAATGAGGTATACAATTTTATATTAATCTATCTTTGCTACTTTAGTAGATGTAACTCATTATTTTACTAATAATACAACATGTTGATTGTCATAGCCCTTTAGACCAAAATAATGTAAGAAAGTTGTGTCAGATACACAATCTCATCAATCAAGCACAACTCTTCCAACAACGATCAAGTATGCCCATCAGTATGCCAAACAGAATATGTCTCATAATGACATACTAATACTACTCATTTCCGAATTCATTGGTGTTCAATATTGTGAGATGCAAGAAATATGTTTTATTCCAATGCTCTGTTATATCACATAAGTAACACAATTTTTGAAATTATTATATTTTTTGTCTAGTTTAATAACGTTTTTTAAATCTATTTCAAGTCCTACATGCTACTTTCAATCAAGAAACACCGAGCCAATACTTAGTAGTAGATGGTTGCGATTTTTGAAACCATTTTGGATAATAAAAATCAAGAAGACCGAATTAAAAGTTTAGTCGATAGGTTAGACATGATTACAAATGTCAATCAACGAGTATTCTTTCCATTCAATATTGAAAATTTGTTCATAATTTTGCATTCATTATACTAATGAATTATGTTTATATAATAATTAAAATGTTTGTTAAATGGTATAGGCACCACTAAATTTTAGTCGTCATAATTTCAGTAGATAATAATATATACTAAACTCGTTAGGTCAGAAGATCGTGGATAAGAATTTAGTCCATATTTTATCACGTAAGTTTCTAAATAATAATATTGTTTTCTCTAAATTTAGTTTATCATCCTAATGTTGTAACTTTTATTATATAGTGTCTATCGAATATTGAAATCAAGAAACACGCAGATAGAGCTCCAAAATTAAATTGGAAATCAGTGAAGGTAAAATCCAATCAAATTCTTTTGTTACACGTCTTTTTGCCATGTTCAATTTTTATTCCAAGTATGAAATTGTTTTATACTAATGCCCTAATCAATTAGGATCAATAGTATGTAGATTTTATGTCCAACTATTCATACGACAGAACACATCCTTAACAAAACCTATAAGTTTTGTTTACACATTCATGTTATAATCATATTATATAGTCATTTTATATATATATTTTTTATTAATATTGTGCTTTTTATTTCTTAATATTTGTAGTTCAACACCTAAAAAACATATACTCAAGATGAGATTGATGAGGTACGAGTAGAATGGTTGGACTTTGTAGGTAGATATTTTTAATTCATTGATTAGTGTTCATTTTTTGTTCTATATATAAATGTCATTTTCTTCAAACTTGTAGGCATATGAGTCTAGCATGATATATATATATATATATATATATATATTGTATATAATATAGTTTTGGCGGGACAATGTCCCATTCAAAGTATAGATATTGGATGTTTATTAGTATAAATGTGAAAAAAAATTTGGGAATCGTATTATTGCGTTGTTATGCTGCCAAATTTTCTAGTGATTGAATATTTAATTGTTTATCAATTAAAAGTTTGTTTATAATTACATGAGTTGGTGAGTCGTTTAAATTCCTTAGAAGTTAGAATTTGTTTAGAAGGTTAGAAATATTTATGTAGAAGTTAGAATGGTTAGAAGTTAAGACTTTTTTAAAAGTTAGATTTGTGTTAGAAGGTAATAATGTGCTCGTTTGACATTTCAAGGTAAATTTGCCTTTAAATATGCAAATCATCGTTTTTTTTATTTTTTTTGTAAAGTCTACTAACTTTTAATGTTGAGTACAAATGAATGACAGTTCACAAAATAGACAAAATATATTGTATCTAATAATAAATCGTCGTGGGTGCTTTTTGTAAAAATTCCAAACTTATGTTTTAGTGGCAAGCAAAAAAGGAAGGTTAAAATATCATTATAGTCCCTAGACTTTGGTGTTTGTTCAATTTTAGTCCCTAAATTTTAATGGTTGTTCCAATTTAGTCCCTAAATTCCAAACTTGTGTATAGGTTTTTCAATTATATGGCTCTATTTTTTTTTTTTTTGAACTCTCTGTTTTCGTACTTATATCTCTTCCATTATCGATCGAAAAAGTTAGAAACTAAAATTAAACAAACATAAAAGTCGAAGGACTAAAATTGAACATTTGAAAGTCTAGGGACTAAAATGAAATAAACACTAAGTCAAGGGACCAAAATGATAATTGGCAAATAGGAGGTTTTCAAGTACTTATTACTTCTTGGGTCGTAATTGCTATCTTATTAGGTTCAGCCATTCTAGCTGTTCGTAATCCACAAACCATTCCTACTGACGGTCAGATTTTCTTCAAATATGTCATTGAATTCATTTGAGATGTGAGCAAAACTTAGATTGGCGAAGATCAAATATTAAAGATGACAAGCAAGCTTGACATCAAAGAGTAAAAATTTCAAGAAAGGTAAGACATAAATAAGAATCGATGACAAACACTATGAGTCGTAAATAAGAACTAATGATAGATAATACGAGTCATAAATGAGAATTGATGACAGAAGTGTAGACATATATAAGAATTGATGACATGCACATTTATCATAAAAGAAGGCGTCCGACACCAAATATTATGAATGTCGTTTAAGGCATGTCATCTTAAACCCATGGCTTTAAAAAATTTATGTATGTGATATAGGCGGCATGCTCGAGTTAGCACGATCATATATTAAATATGTCGGTCCTTGCAAATATTTAGAGAAAACAACGAACCCTATAATCTAGTTTTATCTTTGTAGGAAGAATAAACAAACTTTTTTGTAACAGAATTTGAATTATGGAATATGCAAAACCTATACACACGAATGAAAGTTGTTGTTTAATTTGACTGAATTATTACTTTTCATTTTTAAATTTAAAATTTATATATTTTTACCCCCTTTAAAATTTTGTGGAATTAAATATATCATAAGATTATGGCTTGATTTCTTAGGGACAAATTGAATTGATATCTATACATTTGTTTATAAAGAAAGTGGCGAATTTAGTTCCCAAGCAACGAATTATCCTCTCTTTCTCATATTTCCACTCTTCTACTCATCACTTATTGACAATTGAGTATTAATAGTTTTTACATAATTATTTATTTTTCTCTTACAAATATTTGGAGGAAAAAAAAAAAAAAATTTAATACTTTGTGTATATTTAAATTTGATCATATAAATTCAAACTGTTGGTATACTATTGTATTGAAATCAAATAAAACTAATATATATATTTCCAAGATAAACACTTGATAAAATATTTCTATTTTTATCGTCTTCCATCAATTTCTGTTTTTTATATAATTCTTTTGATTGTATTCAAACAATTTTACTTGTTCAATCAGTTTAAATATTTAATTATATATATATCTTTTGTAATTTTCTTTCCATTTTCACTTTTATTATAATTTCAATCATCGACTGAATTATCCAAAAAATAAAATTAACAAAATTTTAAAATATTATTAAATTAGTTTTAGTATTTAATTCTAATAAAAAATTATAATATTATATCGTTGATTTATTCTAGTTAAAAAATTGAAGGGTAAAAATGGAGAGAGTTAAAGAAAATCTTTTAGCTACTAGATTGAAACTTTTGAAATACATTTATGTAGTAGTAGTGCAAAATATAATCTTTTGATATTACAAAATAAATTTTTAATCATAAAAGAATATTTGGATGCACTCAAGACTTTTGTTAGAGGTGGTGCTTTCGGCACCACATATATATACTAGAAAAATTTAACGTGCTTTGTGTTACGGTCATACTTTCGACACGTGCGGCACCATGATTTTTCGATTTAATCATGGTCAGCCTTATGGGGAACTTTAGCCCAAAATCTCTTTTCTTCAACCTTTTGTGGCTTCATTGTACTTTCAAGCGAGGTTCTCACCCTCGACTAAGCTCCATTTAGGAGACAACGAAAGTCTTCTAGGACATACACGTCGTCTGAGCATACATTCCTTGTCAAATGCGACTCTAGCCGACTCGCCTCTGCTCTAAGCCAAGTCTTAAGGCTCGTCCTTGCCTCTACATCAGGCCAAGGTCGTCTCGATGCTACGTCGCAGCTCGATCCTCCTTCCAGAATCGTTTAGAACATGTTTGTATGACTCAAACATTGATCTAGGACTTCATTGGGGTTCGTTTGAATCTAAAACGGGCCCAAACGGGCCATATAGCAAGATCGGGGCTAACCGGGTGATTTCAGGACATATTGGGACCTACCGGGGAATATAACACAAATCGGAGCTCATCGGGGCATTATATTAAAAACTGGAGCATAACGGGCAAGACCGTCCAAAATCGGAGAAACTGAGTCCATCGATGCATACCGGGGCCATCCCGAGCCTCGGGATGCCACCAAGCTTCACCGCTCATCCGAACATGCCTTCTCGAAACTATCTCGATGCCTTCCCGGGGAACAGGTTGATATTTAAGCTTGCTCGAACATCTATCCATCCGAGACCTTGATCGGGGGTCGGCCCTTCCGTGCCCATGCTGGGCCAAACTGCATCTCGGGCTGCCCTCACGATAATCGTACCAACCTCCATCCCCGAGAAGGAGCACAATGTCGACACACTCATGCCATCCGACACCGTCCTCGGAAAACCATGTCGAGGAAACACTCAAGACGCTTGTCTTGTCAGTGCCCGCTCACGCCATGACAGACTCATGTGCCATGGGGTGGCTCACTTAGGCCACAGGGCCCATGGGTGGTGGAGAGCCAACACCATGCCTCCCCCTATAGAGCATTTTGGGTCATTTTTGATATGGCATGCTTGCACGTCTTTTTGGTGAGGAGTCATACGACAGCGTGGAGAGTTCGTCTGGTGTCCGATCAACGCCAAATTTGGCGAGCTTACATATTTCATATAGACGAACTTAACTCCAGAGTTTGGTCTCGAAACTCATCCCGGAGGCACGACTTTTGAGGTAGTCCCCAGGGCCCAACATCAACCCCCACTGGCTTGACATTGACCCCACCGAAGACATAGCCATGCCTTCATATTCGCAACTCAACTTGGTTATGCTAAGATACACTCTTTTGGTGTGTTGGATGATGCCCGAACACCTCGGACGCATCATGGAGCTCAAAACCTTAGCCCCGTATGGGCCTCACGGGTGACACTGTCGTGACAACTTTGCTTGTCTTTGCACGAGTGAGGTCACGTCATACAACCACCAAGGTATGATTGTGACACTTTGCACGTGCTTATATTTTTATTAATATTTTATTTGTTAAACTGGTTTGAGCAATATTATTGTATTAGTACATAATTATTTTATTTATAATAAAAATTATTTCAAATTTTGAATTCTAAAACAGTAACAACAAAAAATATTGATACTCAACTATATAAAAGTAGTGCGCCTTGAAGACTGAGAAAACAATAGAAAGAATGAAAAAACCAACATAAAAAAAAAATGAAGAAATTAATTATAAATTTTTTTGAATTCTAAAACTTATAAAAGTAATTATGAATCATAATTATAATCGGTAAGAGAATATAAAAAAAAAAACTTTTGGATGATAGGAAAAATCTTCAACATTGCAACATTTGATATTCTTTATATTAATTAATAGTCAATTATTATTTTCATTATTAACTTCACCCACTCAGCAAAACATTTTTGTTATTTATATTTAATGATATTAATATTCATGTTTTAAAAAAAACAATTTTTCTTAAGTTGATTTGGCTTAGAGTAAACACATATTAATAAGTATGTTTTATTACTATTTATTTCGTATAATAATTTTAATATAATTTCTTACGATTATTTTTATGTATCTTCTCCACTACTTTATTTTCATATATTTTTCTCGATTCTACAATTTTTTTATTTTTTTAATTCAATAATAATAGATGACATTTCAGTGGCTATTTGAATGAATATATATCATTTAGAAAAAAGTATTCAAAAAAAAAAAAAAAATCTTACTCTAAGTTTGAAGGTAGTATGATGAAGTACAATTTGTTTTCTTCTAAAACTTATAAAATTTGACTATGAATGATGATTATTAAAGAAAATGTTTTTTCTAATTCAATAAAAATCTTAAACATTAGTTTATATTATGATCAATAGATTAATCTACTTCTATTTTGTTATTTAATATTCATTTTTAAAATTATCTTCAACTATTTTGTGGTGGGCTATTTTATTTAAGAATATCACTTTATTTCTATTGTAATAAAAACATGTAGTTTTATTTACCTAAAGTCGGTATGTTAAATTAGTTTTTATTGTAAAAGTATTCTAACCAACATTTTAAATAAATATTTATTATAATTAAATTTTACCAATATATCTCCTCAAAAAGAAAATAGAAAATGTATTGATAAAACAATGGTAAACAAACAAACTTTGTTTAAGCAACAAATATAAACATATTAATTTTATAGTCAAATGATTCCTCAAATTTGAAGCATGTATTTTGGAAGTGATGGAAGGTTGGTAAAAAGATTTTTATATCAAATAGGATCGAAGAAGTAAACATTAGAGAATATAAAAATGAGACAACTTGTAGTGATGAAGTTTCAAATTAAGAAGAAAAAGAATAAGTACTATGATACATACATTTTATATAGAACAATGATAAAAATATACGACAATGATATACAATTACATCGAAAGTATAACTAATAATTAACAACAAAAAATATTGTTACTCAACTATATAAAAGTAGAGTTCAATCATAAGTCGAATTGGAAAGATTGATTCGACAGTGCACCCTTGAAGATTGAGAAAACAGTGGAAAGAATGAAAAAAATAACATAAAAAGAAAAATGAAAAGACTTCAAGGTAATTAGAAAACCTTTTGATTCTAAAACTTATAAAAGTAATTAAGAATCATAATCATAAAGAGTAAGAGAATAAAATAAAAAAACTTTTGGATGGTAGAAAAAGACAACCTTTGATATTCTTTATATTTATTATCAATGGTCAATTATTATTTTCATTATTAATTTCATTCACCCTCAAAACCAAAACGTTTTTGTTATTTATATTTAATAATATTAATATTCATGATTCAAAAAAACAAATTTCATACATTTATTTGGTTTAGGGGTAAGCATATAAAGCACTTTGTAATTATGTAGTTTGTCATCTAAGCCACACTTTAAGGTAGTAAGATAAGATAAGATATAATTTTTTTTTGAATTATTTCGAGTACTATACTCATTTCCAAGATTGAATTTGTAACGTTGGCGTTGAATTTGAATTTGAATTTGGCGTTAATGCATCATTGGTGCCAGTTGAGCTATGCTTACTTTGGCAATTTTTTTTTTTTTTTTGACAACGATGACTAAATATTAAAAGGGAAAAATACTTTTTTAGTGATTTGGTTCCTATGTTTCAAAATTAAACACTTTTACTTGTGACATAATTAACGGAATACTGACTAAGATAATGACTAAGTTAATTTTAAAAATCAATTTAGATGATGTGGTTATTATGGTGCTTACCTGCATTTATTGTAGGGAACTTTGCATAAATATTTAAATAGGACGAAATTATTACAATTTTGCCAGATTCTAAAAAAAATTGCATACATATTCAAATGGACTTTTAATGTGCATAAATTTTTGTTGATGTACTATAATACCCATTTGTTTTATATGGAAAGTTTGAGTACATTTATCCACGTATTAATGATCTCCTTGATTTGATTCTAAAATTTGTCACGGATTCTTGATGATGACGGCGGTAAAAAAACCATGAAAAATACATATATAATACAAATACGTATACAATACTGTATTAATATTTTTTTTTGTTACATATATAATACTCATAGTTGATATTGTATTACAATTACTGTATTATGTTATACAAAAACCGATGTTAAAAGTACCAATTTAATACTTTATATGTTAGTTGTAAACCACTAACTTGCTAACGATAGTAATACCTAAATGATTATCATAATAATACGCTGATTTGTATAAATACAATAGTAATACAATTAAGATTGGATTGTAAACGTTATAATACATGAGCAATACCAACTGAGAGTTGCGATAACTCTGGGGGAGGATATGATTAAAAGGAAGACACATCGCTTACTGACGAAACAAAGAACAAATAAAAACAGAGGAAAAAAAAAAAAAAATATATATATATATAATGCTGATTTATTTACATATGTATAAATAAGGTATTATTAAAGAAAAGACAATTACCTATTGAGGAAACAAAGAAAACACAATTGCAGTACGTGCAGAAATTAGATTAAAAAAGAAACACAGATGAAACAATTTTTTTGTAATACAATGCTGATTTTTCTACATATGTATAAATAAGATATTATTAAAGGGAAATGCACCTTACCTATGACGAAAAAACAATTATAGTATGTCTAGAAAAGCAAATAAAGTCAGATTCTGCAGGATTACGAAGTCAGATTCACAAAGAAACATAGAAGAGGGAAGAAAGAAGATGGAGGTTGTGATGAAAAAGAAATTAAAAAGAAATTAGTGCTTCATCTTGAAAAGGAAATTATACAAACAAAATAAGGTAAATAAAAGAAAGTATAAATATAGAAAGAAATTCCATATTGAGAGATTTAGGGGCAAAAAAAATTCCATATTAGATAATCAATGACAAAATAGTGATTCGAATTAAATTCTATAAAAATTCATTTGAATATCCTTGCAATTAAAATCAATTTGAGATGAAATTGTAATAATTATAGATGAATTGAATATCCAGATTAATTAATACCCTTTATTTTATAACAAAAAAACAATTAAAATGGAAACTCAAAAGACACATTACCAAGTTCTTTATTTTTCTTATTTTCTTAGATCAAATAAATATAATAACTTTTCCTCTTCTAAACTCAAAATGCATATCTTATTAATTTTCCAACTTCTGTTTTCAAATTGTGGTTCTTTTCTTTTGTACATTTGAGAAACATTACAAAAAAAAAGAAAAAAAAAAAAAAAGAAAGAAAGAAAGAAAGAAAGAAAGAAAGAAAGACATGAAATTTAAAAATTATAATTGATAAATAAAAGAGATCTTAAGAAGAAACAAAACCTTATAAAGTTGTATAATATCCAAAACATAACAACAATAAAATAAATAAATAAATAAATAAATAAATAAATATA
>JBBMEG010000003.1:774710-787581 GCA_037832605.1 Cyclanthera cordifolia
AGACAACAGTTCCCTGACTTCCACCTTGAGGACAAGGTGGATTTCGAAGAAGGGGGACATGTCAGATCCCCTCCTCTGCAGGTGTACCAGAGAAGAAACAGGGGAAACACCTAGCCGTTAGTCGGGTTTTGGGGCAGCTGTTATTACCGTTTATTACCGTTAGCTAATTTTATATTTAAATGAATCTTTTGTATTAGTCTTGGTTATGTATTTTCTGGATTAAGAAAAGGGAATCACTCTCACCAGTGATTAGGGAGAGCGTACATCCTCTAGAATCGATGTACAACGTTTGTTTTGTAACCAAGTCATTATCAATATAATTCCTTTCAGTTTCTACAATTTGGGTGTCCTAACACTCCATTCCCTCTATTGTCTCAAAAAACATTGGACTGGCCAACCATTGCACTAATAGAGTCAGCGAACACTGGCTTTGGTTTCTCAACGCGAAGGATTCGAGTGTACGCTTCCTCCAGATTAGTGATGTCAGGACTAGAGAGAGTCTGATCACGTGCCATATCGTATCTGGATGACAACCCAACTAAGAAACTGAGCATGTACAACTGATCTCGCTCAGCTCGCTGGACTTTTGGATCGTCATTGATTGGCACCAATGCCTCATAATCCGCACGTCTTTCGCATATCCATGTAGTAGTCTATAAGTGATCGATCGCCTTGATTGGCCTAATGTAGAATTTTGCAGACATCGAAAATCCTGTGCATATTATCTTTCCCAGAATACAGAAAATCCAGGTACGCAAGTAGTTCTTTGACAGAATCACAGTGACTAACCATGATGAGGATGTTATTCTCAATCGAATTCTTTACCTGCAAGAAAATTCTGGAGTCGTTCTGAAGCCAAAGCTTCTTTCCTTCACCAGCCGGAGCAGTCTCGGTCACGTGATCTTCCATTCTAATGTTGTGAATGTAGTGACGAATGGTAGACCTCCAAACAAGGTAATTGGATCCATCGAGTTTCTGACCTGTAATTCTAGAAGCCACCGGGATAATGTCGATCACACTCGATTTTGGTTCAGCCATAATAGCAAAGAGGATTATGACAGGGCTGAACGAATGTGGTTGGGCTGTTAGCTGCTGCAATCTTGACTGCTGGAACGATGCAGATAGAACGGTGGGACAGGCGCGAGGACTGCTGGATGCGCGCGGGGGCGTTGCTGGACGGCACGGTGCTGCGCGACGGGCTGGAGCTTCTAATCTGTGCAGTGACGATGCTGCGCGACTGGTGCTGTGCGACAGTGCTGCGCGACGGTGTGGCTGGATGCGCGCGACTGGAGGCGCGCGACTATGGCTGCAACAGCGGCCAGGGTTTCTGGTCGGCGATGGGCGGTGGCTAGGGTTTCTGGTCGGCGACGGTGGGCGCCGGTGATGGCTCGGGATTCTTACTGGACGACGGCGGCTATGGCCCCTTGAATACCCTAGAAAACTTTTAACCTTGCTCTGGTACCATGTGAAATTTAAGAAGAATAGAGAAACATAGGTCGCACCTTTCTCATTGATTAATGGTGTATATTTATACACAACTATACAAGCCTAATGGGCCATTTATAATAGGCCTTATTAATATAATTACAAACCTAATTATATATATATATTCTAACAGGTAGCTTTTAATTTTTGTTTTCTGGCTCCTATTTCACGTGTCTCTTTTTTTTCCATCTTTCTGAAAATCTCTTTTGTATTTCTCCATTGTCCTCAGTAAAAGTTGGAACTAAAATATCGTCATCAAAGTCCAAAATAAGAATAAGAAAGATTACTTCTCTAATAGCACAAGCATGATCTTCTTCATCCTTGCTCTTTTTTCCACGAGGAAAACTCCAGCTTGACCCTTTCCATCCCTTCACTAGTAAGCACTGTTTGAATGCAGAAAAATAAAAAAGGAAATGCAAAATAGTATAAGTACTCCACACATTGCGAATTTGAGAGAGAAAATAAATTCATCTATCAATATAAATAAATAAATGAACGCATCAACAAAGAAAAATTACAAACCAACATTTACCCGCTCAAAGGTTTCATCCAAAATAATTCCCCCAGTGACAGGAACACGAAGCTTATAGGAAGTGAAGTCCTTAAATATGTCATCTATGTGTGGCACATATGGTTTCAAAACGTCACAATTGTTAAATACTGCAGAAAATCAAGGAAGACAAAGAGATCCAGGAAAAACAGTACAAGCAATTAATATATCATCATGATCTTTTAAGAACCTTTCAAGTTTTCTCTCTTTTAAAGAACTTTAAACATTAAAATAAACAGAAAAATCACATAAACCCAGCTTCATAGGTGAAATGAAAGGTTGGCTAGACAGACCAAAAACATGCATGTATCACGATGAATTGAGATAGGTTTACTAGCTGAAAGCAATGATCTAAACAGGTTATTCGTAAATTTATTTGAATTCACTTACCAATTACCATAGAAACCGAAAAATCGAAAACAACATTGAAACAAATTACTAAGTTAATGGATCACATGATGCTTAGGATACATAACGAAGTGAACTCCTTTAAATTAAAGGACTTAAGTGAAGGATTATTTTCCACTGAGTTGTCTTCGTAGAACCAATGTGCATATTCAACAAGAAACAGAATCCTCTCAAATGACTGCAGATCTTCCTTTGGAACATTTAATACAAATCGGCTGCATATCAAGAATAAAATGATAGATAAATGAGAAGACAAAAGCTATTCCAACCAATATTGCTATATAAAAAAATACCAATAAACCAAAAATAGGAAAAGAAAAAAAAAATTCCGTGGTTACCAACTTAAAAGGCAACTACAACTTAAAACAATTCTTTTAGAACGGTCTGAAGCTTACTTACAATGCATATAAGATGTGCAATCAATGAACAAAATTTTTCAACATATCCAGCTTAGTTACCAGCTTAGCCTTATATCATATTTCAAGATGACAAAAGGTGTCCCACTGATCAAGCGTGCCTTGGAAAACGAAGAGTGCTGAGTTCAATCTAGAATTTAGAGGTCACCAACTTAGGAAATAACTTTCTATCAATTTTCTTGACATTGTAAGATCTAACTGTATGTTTCATAAGATTAGTCGAGGTGTGCATATACAAATCCGGACACTCAGTGTCAGATATATATAAAAACACTAAAAAACAGAATTATTAAGCTAGTTATGCTGAATCTCCATCTCTTTAATTGTCCCACTTAATAGTGGAAGATCAAACTATCAACTCACTCATTTTAAACCGCCAAAATACGTTCAATTCAGCCATTTTTGACGCAGTTGGTATTAGGAAATGGCTCAATGTAAACAATCAACTTTCATTTTCAAGATGTCAACCTCCTAGCCCCGATCAACAGTAATTCGAGCAAAATACGACAATTAGGAACGGAGAAAATGAAATAATAATAATAATAGTAATCAAATTAAACTAGCAAGTATCAATTTATACTTAGAATCCTAAGAAATCGACATCAAACGAATCAAGAACACGTAGCGAAACCAGTGAATCAAATATAGAGAAAAAAGAAAAGTATACCTGCAAAGATCGTCGAGGAGTTCTTGGGGAGGGAGACCGTTCTTCACCGGAGCATTGGAAGGCTGATGGAGACCGGCCATGGCTTCCTAATTTAATTGAAATCGCCAAACAAATAATTTACTGTTAGCTTTGCTCGTCTCTGACCTGGAGAACTGTTTCAGTTCATCTTGCCCAGTCGAAAAGTATCATCGAGGATTAAATCGACATGTCGTTATGGTTCTGCCTCGTTATTGGCAATTTTCCGTAGTGGCCGACGAATCGAATCGAAGAATCGTTCGGCCCATAATTTGCAAATGGGCCGAACGGAATCCACAAAAAAAAAAAATCAAATTAGTCAAATCGACAAATAATTATAAATAGCAAAAATTGCACAAACTACCTTTAAAGTGATTTTTTTTTTGTATGTTCAAATTGAAAGTTAAAAAATTTAATTTTTTTTTTTTAGACTACAACAATTCGGGGGTGGAAATTTAAAACCTCATGATCTTTTGGTGTACACTTATACTGCTAAACTACTATTCTTTTGACGTATCACTTTGATATTTATCATATGTATATGTTAAATATCTCTTTCTAATGATATAATGATACATTATTATTCATGGAGACAATTATGGAAAATACTCTAGTTGTAGTCTTTTATTTCACAAATCAACCCTAAAAATAACTTAAAACATAAGTTCATAGTAAACAAAAGAATCTTCATATAACTGTTCTCAAATAAATGAATATCAAATATCAATTTTCATGATCAAACTCGTGATCATAGTGTTTATTTAAATTATCACAAAACAATAAAACTAGCACTACCAACTCTTTCAGTGTTGAACTTTGTATTTAGTTCACCTCTAAACTAAGTTTATAATAGTCAACAAAAAAAAAATAGTCAATAAAAGCTTTTTCAAATAAAAATAGTCAACAAAAAATAGAACTCTAGTGACATCTTGTATAATCTTATAACCTACCTGATTCTAATCATCATTCTGTCCATTGCTGTCGAATTAAAAAAAAAAAAAAAGTATAGTAGTTTTAAGAACATTTAAGGGAAAAAAATAAATAAATTATAATTAGCTTGTTTATATATGCCAAAAGAAAATAAATAAAATGAAAACGATTGTCACCTAAATTTGTAAGAATATATTGAAAATGATTTTTCTTTTTTAATGGAATTATATAGGTGGCATTATATGAATGAAATTATATAGGTGGCAGATTTTCGAAGTAATATTGATTAGTGTGTTGAATTTGGTCGAGTTGGTCGGATAGAGACAAGCTTCCAAATTGCTAAAACCACCCTCTCATTGCATCATTAACCCTACATAATTAATCCTCGCCGTAAATTATGGAGGTCTTCAACGGAAATTTATTATTATTTTTTATTTTTCCTTTTGGTTAAATTAATTATTAGTGTTATTATTATTTCTCAATTACTTTTTTTCTCATTGTTGTTTGGTCAGACAAGCTGATGAGAAAGAAAGAAAAAAAAAAACATTTCCCTCCAAATTTTATTTAAAATTTCTAATTCAAACTCTTCCTACTCCACAAACCACAAATTTGAATTTATATTGTAAGTCTAGTCCTGCCAATTTTTATTCATAAGCTTTCACTTTGTTTTGTGTTTTTTCACATTTGAATTTTCAAAAAAAAAAAACCCATTAAATTAACGTAGATAAAAGAAATTATTTCAACCGTTAAATCAACTCGTAATAATTTTAATTCGTTATTGATTCCATTAAAACATTTTATTTGAAATTCTAAACGTTGTAAGATACAAAATTGTAAAATAAAAATTATACATTGAATGTTTGAAATCACACATTGATTATGTTCTTATGAAATTATTAACTACACGAGCCAACCATATTAAATTATTAAGAAACCTATTGATAGGAACTTGAGAACAGTTGGAATAACCTGAAATTTCATTACTTGCTCAGAATTTTCACTAGAAATGAACTGCAAAAAGAATTGCCAAGAAATTGAAAGGAAAAAAAAGAAAAGAAAAGAAAAAGAATGCAAAAGAGGAGAAGAGAGGCAACATTTTAAGGACCTCCTACCCTTGACTAAAACTGAAATCTACCCTTAAAAAAATTTTGAATCTCTCTAAAGTCCACATCAGTTTTTGTTTCTGACCCTCTTCCTCTACTCTGTCTTTTAAATGAGTCCTAAAAAACTTTCCCAAAGTTGCCCCACATCCCCTGTACAGAAAGACAACCACCCTATTTAACACAAGTATTACTACTAAACACAAACAAACCACACAGCTCATCATCCAATCCCGCCTCGAGATTCGATTCTCCCCGATGTTTCTTTTTCACATGTAATCCATCGAAATTGCGCTGTTTGTATTCGGAATGAGCTCCGGTTGCACGCTTATGGTGATTGCATTTGCATCAGTCTTGTCGTCGGTCTTGCCTCTCATTTCCAGCACCTTCTTGTGTGAATTCGAGTGCAACAATGGGATGAAAGTTGGGCTCGCAGCTGGCCGGTACTCGGGGAAAAGTCTACCCGATTTATACCGAACACCGCAGGCATTGCAAAGAGTTTTCGGCCCCATTGGTCCTGCTCTCCATTGTGGAGTCTTGGTTATCTCACAATGCTTACATTTTCGCACGGATAGCGATGGCAAGTTTTGATTCGCCCCCTCTGTTGGGGGGAGCAACAACGGTAACTTCATTTTCTTGTTCTTCTTTGGCATTCCTGAGGCACCATGCTTTGGCAATTTGATCAAAGGTCGAGACTCCGCGAAGTTCTCAGAGTCCGAGGGGGCCTTAGGGGCAGGGTGCAAAGCCTCATGATGATGATCATGGGCTGTTTCGGCGACAGAGGATGCAGGGGAGATAAGCTGAATTGGGAGGCGGGGATTGAAGGTTGTAGGGCGAGGCCGCTTGGTACGAGCACGGCCCCGCTGCTGGCCTGGGGTTGCAACATTCAGCTCGGGGCTGCGCGGCCGGCTCTTGTCACTAGAGCAAGAGCTGCTGCTTTCAAGAACAGAAACTGGGCTTGATGTTTGGAATTGGTTATAAGTCAACTCCTTAGGCTCCTCTTTATTATTCATTGTAAGACTTACGCCACCACTGAATGAATCTTCAACAAAGTTCGAAAGCCACTCCAATTGAACAATATCCTCATACTGAAAACAAACCAAAAATCAAAATTAAAATAATTAATAATAATAATATAAATTGGAAATTATATTATATTTATGGTATTTTATTTTAGAATTAACGAAAATAACAAAATCCAAGTTGAGAACAAAACAAGTGCCAATTCTCATCAGTCACGTGCATGTAAAAACGATAATAATTTTAACCTATTTTATTTATGTCAATGGGTAGAAATTCTGATAATTCATTTAAAATATAACTCGAATGACTTAATAACTTATCATTCATATTATAATAAAAATTAAATAATTAACAGATCCCAAGACACTGTGTGAAAAGACTAAAATACCCTTTACTGTATATGATTTGAAAATTGGACGAAATCATAATTTAAATGAATTTCCATGTGTGCGAGTTGGCGCCTGGAAATTACAAATCAAGATTAAAAATGACAAAGCACTACCACTTACAGTCCGCCACGTGGTTGACAGGTGGAAAACCCAATCAATTAAAATTAATTTTGTCGATTTCTTACACTAATTTCATTTGATGACGACCTCTTCAAAATTAACTTCAATCCCCCAAAAAATGTGCAAAAATCCATCGAAATTAAACACAATGTCCTAAAAATCAACGCCATGTTCAAATTTTATTTGAAAATTTCGAAATGTTGCCTTTTCTTTTGTTTGAAAAAAAATAATGATCCAAATTCATCTAAAATAAATAAAAATTTGAGTAAAGTTTTAAATATACAAAATAATCTTTAAAATGCTTATATTCAAAATTTTTAGTTTTAAGCAATGTAAATGAGACAAAAGAAAGGAGGAAAGAAAATCAAATACATCTGTAACAAATTAGTTTCATTATTTAGTTATAATCTATTTAACATTTATTTATTTGAAAAAATATACTTTATTTATATAGAGTTAAAAATAAATAAATAAAAAGAGAGAGAGCAGAGGAAGGAAAGAAAAAATAAGAATAAATTATTTATTAACGTAAAAATATTATTAAGCCAAGAGATCTATTCTCATCTGTTCTTTTCTATTGCACCAAAAATATTCTTAAAATCAAATAATAATAAATTAATTTTATACATAAAAAAACTTTGAATCTTTAAAAATAAGTATTTGAAATTGTACTAAAAAAAACCGCAAATTAATTGTATACAAACATAACTGATAACACATTAACTTTTGACCGGCCGGTTCAGGAAAGAAATGCTACCAACACCCGCGGGTGAAGGACAATCCAGAAAAAGAACGCAACAAAAATACAATATACTAACCGGAACAGAGAGCTCTGCCGATAAATCGGAGTTGCCATTAGCCGAGAAGACCGAGACTGAACCGGGAAGTGACTCGGAGTGAGCCGACCAAATGGTCGGGAACGAGTTGGCCGGTTCGCTGCCCTTCACCAGCGGAAATCCGGCGTCGACATCCTCCACCGGAAAATCAAGGAGGTCGTCGATGTGGTCAAAGAAATTGCCGCAATCCATCTCGTCTACGAAGTTATTTCCGACCATTCTGTTTTTTTTTTTTTTCTATAAAGAAAAATGAGGCAATAAAATGATTAAAAAAAAAAAAAAAAAATTGTAAGAAGATGATTTGATTTGGGGCTCTGTATTTTAAGTTAATGCCTGGTTTGGTAAGTTAACAAAATATTAAATAAAACCGCGTGTTGTAGGTTAGCAAATTCTATACGTTATAATTCCACTTCCATTTTGGCAATTCCCCCTCCAAAATTAGGCACCAAAAAAAAAAAAAAAAAAAAAAAAAACCGAGTCTTTTTAATTTTCAGAGCAGAGATGGAGAATTGAAATGACAATTTTGAGTAAGATTTAGAACAAACCTCCTTTTGTATTGTTTGTGAGTTGAAGTGAAAATGTGTAAAATCTCAGCTTTAGAACCTGCAAAAAAGAGGTTAGAGAAGTGAGCTCTGTTTCAATTTTTAATACTTGAGAAAATAAGAGTCTTTTTTTTTTTTTTTTTAATTTCTGGAAAATTATAGAAGAAATTTAAAAAAGAAACGAAATTGGGGTTACTGTAATTACTTTTATTTATCAGTTGAAGATGGATTTTTAAGTTGCAAAAATAAAAACTCAAATTTCGTATCCAACTTCCATTCTTGTGATTTTTGTCCACATTACAAGTAATCTTAAAACGCTAATTTCCATTAATTAAAAGAAAAAGAAAATTAAAACTTCGAAACTTCAATGTTTGAAAAAAAAACCCATCTTTTCTCGCAACCAAGTTCCTTTTTTTTTTTTTTTTTTTTTTGAGAGACCTGAACAAATGCAAGAAGAAGGAAAACCCACCTCTCAAAAGGCTGAATTAAGAGAGTCCATTTGCAGAGAGAAGAAGCAGAAGATGGTAAGGATGAGAGAGAGAGAGAGAGAGAGAGAGAGGGAGAAGCTAAAAAGGAAATGAAAGGGGAAGAGAGAAAGAGGGGGATGAAATATGGTAGGTGAGGGTAGTCCTTCATTGCTAGCTGTCCTTTGGCATTTTAGCCTTTAGCTCTCACTCTCTTCTCTGTCTTCACATTCAAGTCTCACTTTCTCTCTCCTCTTATTACACATGTGTCCCACCGCTCTCTCTCTCCTCTCTTTTTTATTTTTTAGATTACAACAATTGGGGAGAATTGAAAACCATGACCTCGTGGTACTTTGGCGTTTAGTAATGTCGTTGCGCTATTGCTCTATTAGCCCGTCTCTCCTCTCTTTTCAAATATCTTAACCTTTGGTTTTTACCCTCGGTTAGGGCATGGTTGGATTATAGCATGTTTGGTTTTGGGGGAATTTAATAGAAATAGAAGAATCAAGTGTTTTGAATGAATGATTGCACAGCCAATGCGAGCATAATGTCAGTCATAGAATATGCTATGACGACCCACTTCCTGACAAGCCGTAATGTGATCAGAGGACGGTACATCATTCATCACACCAAAAAGAGTGTTCAATAGTGTCAAATAGATGCATCAGAAGCAATGTCACGATGGTGTCAAGGTGTTAGTGTCAAGGCTTAGTGGGGGCACGATGGGGCCCCGAGCTATCCCGATGATGTCAAGGCTCGAGATGGAGTTTTGACGAGCGGCTCTGGAATTAAGTCCGTATGAAGCTAAGATGAAAACTCGCCAAGTTTGGTGTCAATCAGACACTCGACGGACGCTCCACGCTGGCGTATGATTCCTCGCAAAAAAAACATGCATTGGTGGAAAACTGAAAATGGTTCAGAATGTACTATAATAGGAGGCATGATGTCAGCTCTCCACCACCCATGGGCCCTGTGGCCTAAGTGAGATACCTCATGGCACATGCGTGTGTCGTGGTGTGGGCGAGCGCTTGCAAGACGAGTGTCTTGGGCGGCTTCCTTCGGGAGTGAAAATCTGGGGATAGTGTCGGATGACACGAGTGTGCCGACACTGCGCCCTTACCCATATGATAGAGGTTGCCACATATATCTAATAGGTGACCCGCCATCTCACGTTGGATTCTCGTGGGCCGAATGGATCCGTGTGCGAGCATGTAAGCATGACCAAGATAATTCAGCTGCGTATTTGATGAAGCATAGTCGAGACTTGATGAACCTCGCTTAACGACCCGACGTACCACAAAGTATGTGTGATCCGAGTTTGGGGCTTGAGTTCCACTTCAAGGCTGACCATGACGAGCATGAGATCATGACGCTGCACGAGTTGAAGAGAGCGACCGTGACACATAGCGCAGTTGGCATTAAAGATGCACTAGCGTCCACTTAATATATGGTTCGAGTTCCACCAATGTAGAAAAAGAAAAGCTAAGTTAGGACGAAGTCTTTTTTAAGATACTAATCCATTAGAAACTAGCATTGATTTTAAAACCTCTTGAACAACACATATGAACTAGGGAGCATACCCCTTTTAAGATATTCGACCCTCGTCCACAATAATTAGGCCACCAATAAAAAAAACCAAAGAATAAATTAGCTAAGATAGACCAAATAACTTATTTGAATTAATGACTTAACCTTTGTGAATTCCAACAAATCCAGCTAGAAAAATCTTATACCATCGCCAATACCTTATTAGTCGACTTTTGAAATGTTTTGAGAAGTAACTCAAATACTTGATGATTGAAGAATAAGACTTCAACAAAGCTAAAAGAGATCGAGATGAATTAGAGAAGAGTCGACTCTTGCCCCAATACGGCCTAGAGGTCACCCTACCCAATAATCATTTATCCACAAGCTCAAAATCTATTCCGAGCAACAAAAAATAAGAATTACATAACTATCACACAGAGGAACGATGAAACCTTTACAAGAAGAGACGGAGAACAAAGCCAAAAAACTAAAACAAATGAAAATAGCATATCTATCTTGTAATACAGCTGAGATGGGAATCCAGTACCTCAAACAAGATAGAGTAGACCGGAGGTACGGGTTGACCTTAGACCTAACAAACTGACCCACTAACCTTTGATGAAGACTCATAGAGCAATCATATCCTCATGTTGGCCACTTAAAAACATAATGACAAGTTTCTTCACATCATTCGCTTCAAAAGACCGCTTCTTCGAGAAATTAACTCCTCACCTTCAACCACCCAAGGCTTCTGTCTCCGATTTATATTTCTTTAGGTTTAGAATGACAAGGTGAGCCTTATCGAAAATCCCATTAGACAATACTCCATTCGAGATCTCTTTTTCCCACTCAATCTTCTTGAAGAGAACACTTCTTAAAAATTACAATGCTCCAATGAATCTTGCTCCTCTCATCGAACTATATTTTATCTCTATCAGTGGAAACTACCATTCTTCCATATCTCACTCTGACATTTGACCAAACTTCAAAATCTCCCTCGCTCGCTAGAAGAAGCCTTTAGACAACATCACAACTAATGACACAAAACCTAGGAGCCACAAAACCCAAACCCTTTCCAATCGGCCACTCCCCTGATTCCAACGAGACCACATCCGAATTAGATGACTAGCATAAAAGTAAATCAAAATGTCGAGATTAGACATATACGATGACTTTCACAATTCCACAAACGAGATGCTTCTCCTTGGCACTAAAGAACAATGATAAACGCACCCTCTCTAAGCATTCTCCCGAATTGAAGAAAATTGCCAACAACCCACACTAAAGAAAAAAATCTTCCCAAATCTTAGAATCTCCCGAACCATATAACAAAGGCATTTGATCATGAAGAAATTTTAGGGGAAAATATGCTATTTTGAGGAGAAATTATAAAAAACTTTAGATGAAGTTTCTTTTGGAGAAATTGGAATGATAAGTTAAAGCATGTGAAAATTTTCTACCATAACAAACGTAGATCAATTTTATTTCATGGTTCCTTTACCACTACAAGAAAAATAGTTATAGGCGACGAAATCTTCGGCGACAGAAGGGTTATCCGTCGCCTTAGCTGTCTAACGGCGACGAAACACAAGCTGCGTCGCCTTAGCTTGATAAGGAGACGCAAACAGTACTCTGTCGCATTCTATTAAGGAGCCGGTGACGCAACTTCGAATCCATCACCGTACCTTGTGACTAAGGCGACAGAATCCTTGCTCTGTCGCCTTAGATACAAGATACGTTGACGACGGCTAAGGCGACAGAGTTAAGTTCTGTCAGTGTTAATATGCAACGACGACTAAAGGAAGCAAGCGTCGCCTTTTGTTCCATCAAATGCGACGGAACGAGGCTCTGTCGCTTTAGATTGGGAAAAATGCGACGCTCTAGCTTTCTCCGTCGCCTTTGATGCAACATAATTTTTGAATTGAGCAAAGGCGACAGAGGAAGTTTTCCGTCGCCGAAGTCCAATTCTTCCCCCCAAAACCAATATTTTGGCGGAAAAATGATAGGGCTTTGGCGACGTCGCAACATTTTCGTCGTCGAAGGCCTAACAAAATTATTTTTTTTAATAAGCAACGGCGACGGAGGTTAATTCCGTCGCCTTTGCTGCCGATTACAGAATACACATTCTGCGATTTTTTCTTCATTTTCACGGTTTCTTCCCCATTTTCTTCCAAAACCTCTAAAAAAACTTCTCATTTTCGCCGGAATTCGTCACCACTCTTCCAAAAGGTAAGATTGCACATTTATTTAGTTTAAGTTTCGTTTGAAATTACATGCTGTGTGTTTAGTAAGTTTAGATTTTGAATGAAATTGGTTTCATTTCTTAGAAATTAGGTTTTTAGTTTAGATTTTTGAATTAGGTTTAGTTTTTAGGTTCTTGTTTGAATTGGTTTGTAGGA
>JBBMEG010000003.1:802061-818415 GCA_037832605.1 Cyclanthera cordifolia
TATTAACATTGTATTAACATTTTCTTAATATGTAATGAATGACTTTCATTTTCGTTATTAATGTTTTAGAATTTTCAACATTGAATTCTGTTTGTGTTTTTTCGATTTTGAAGTTATATTTCCTTTTAAAAAACCGAAGAAGAAACAAAATAAGCAATTAAAAAAAAAAACAGAACCACCTAAGGCGATAGAAACATACTTCGTCGCTTTAGAGACATAAAAAAGGCGACGAAAACCCTCTGTCGCCTTAGAGTTCTAAGGCGTCGAAAACCGTCTGTCGCCTTAGACACCTACGGCGACGCACTCCTCTTTCGTCGCCGATGGTGACAAAAAATGACGATGTAGCACTTCGTGCGTCGTTATAGGCAAATGCAACGAAATTCAGGCCACGGGGGCTGGTGACGAAGCTTTTGCGTCATCATAGGCAAAGGCGATGAAATTCTATACCTAAGGCGACGGAAAGTTCTGTCGCCTTAGGTGTTGATTCTTGTAGTGATCACTTGGCCAAAAATAGTATGAGTGATAGTGACATGCTACAAGTAGATCTTACCGAAAATATGTTTAGTTTTCATAACAACTGCTTCCTTGCCTGAGAAGACATTTTGCAATATTGTGAGATGGAAGAAATTGGCTATACTACCATTCTTTATTACATTGTGTAAGTACTATATCTTTTTCAATTATTATACCTACTTGTTATATTTACTAATGTTTCCTAAATCTATTTTAGCTACATTTGGGCTACTTACGATCAACAGATTCTCGATAACTATTTACTAGTAGACGGTAGTAGTTTTGCATCGATTTTGAGAAATCAAAATCAATAAGAGCAAATTAAGAATCTTGCTGATCGTTTGACATGATTATTGAAAACTGGCAATGTGTCTTCTTTCCTTTTAATACCGTGTATGCATTTTTAAATTTTAAACTTCGTAGTATGTAATCTATGAAGATTGTACTGTTTATAATCATCATTATGTCGTTTAGGCACCATTGGATTTTGGTAGTCTTAATTCCTGAGGATGAGACTGTTTATATTCTGAACTCACTCGATCAGAAGATGCCCGATGAGAGTTTAGCTCATATCGTAAATACAGATGTTTTTTTGTTTTTGATACTTTTTTTTATTTCAATTAGCTTATTATCCTAATGTTTTCACTTTTATTCTATAGTACTTATCAATTGTGACAATCAAAAAATGGGTTTAGATCCACAAAAATTAACATGGAAATCAGTGAAGGTACGTAAAAAAAACCATAGATTTCTTCTATTCTAATTTTTGTCATGTACAATTATTATATTAATGATAAAATTTTGTTCATTAGTGTCCTCATCAATTGAGATCAATAGTGTGTGAATATTATGTCAAATTGTTCATGCGAAAGATGATATTCAACACGCGCACCCTCATAAATAAACTGGTAAGCTTTTGTTTTACTTCATTCATAATTTTAGTTTATATATTCTGCAAAATTTTGTTTACTAATTTGGAAATATTGTGTTATGTTTTAGTTTAACACCACAAAACCATACATTCAAGAAGATATGAATGTAGAACGAATTGAATGAGCAGACTTCATAGGTAGATTTTTATTAGCAAACAAAAATTAGTTATTGTATAGCATTTTTTATATTGTTTATATATTATGAAAATATTGTTCATACATAGTCTCTATATATTCTGCAAAATTTTCTAGTACGACAAAGTCTCTATATATTGTGTATTTTGATTTCTGGTAGGATATTATTTCATTTTTGGAATTTACAAGATTAACAGATTTTTTGGTAATCTTAATGTTACGGCGTTATGCTGCCGAAATTTCAGTTAATTTAACAAAAGTTAGAAGTTAAATTGAATTTAAAGATGAGTTTAGAGGTGAATAAATTAATACTAATAAAAATTTTGGTGGTTTAACATTTTAAAGACATTTTTTCGTATTATATTTGCCTTGAAATAGACAAATCATCACTTAGCTTTTTATATATATATAAGTTTTGAGACTTTTAATTTCGGGCACAAATGGTGACCCACAAAAGATATTATAATAAAGGACAATTTTTAAATGAAAACGGGCGGGACCCACATGAACGAATCTTTTTTAAAAATTTATGCATATTTTTAATGTCGGGCGCAAAAACCGACACGATATTGAATTGGTGTCGATCTAAAACGGACACCAAATAGAATTGGTGTTGGTTCTGGAGCGACACCAATGACTTTTGGTGTTGGTCATGACCGATACCAAAAGTCTTTGGTGTCGTGCATCTTGCGTGACACCAAAGAAATGTGCCTGTCACTAAATGTCTTTAATGTCACCTGTAGTGATGACGGTCGTAGGTCCGACACCGTTTATGAAAAATGTCGGCATATCTGCCTATCACGAAAACTCCGATTTTTACTAGTGACTCCAATTTTTTTTTTTTTTTTTTTTTTTTTTTTTTTTTTTTGTATTTGAATGGTCTTAAAATAAATGTTATTTAGTCACAATTTCTTTGGAAGCACGTACAAATTGGTCGTAGGTGATTTTAAAAATGAATATTAAATATCAAAAATTAATTGAAGTTTATTCATTCTTCGTGAAATAAACAAAAACAAATGTATTTATAAATAATAAAGTAGATTAAATTAATGATCATAATTATTAATAATTAATAATAAAGATATTGAATGTTTAAGATTTTTATCCTACTTACCGAATGGGTCAATGGTGCAGTTGTTTCATTGTTTGGTGTTATTCTAGTTCAACACCAGTTTCATGAATTCGATCCGTGAAATAGATTTGTTTTGACCCTAAGGGGACTGGACTTCCATGGTCGACCCCACGAATTTTGGGAAAATATTTTTCCTATAATAAACATAATCTATACTTATGAATGAAGATGTGATGAGACATGCAAAAATAATTGTAAAAAATATATTATAAATAATTATAAGTTATTATAAGAATCAATATTAATAAAAGATACAAAATTTAAACTAAGAATGTATTATTTATTTATTGAGGACAAAATAATTATGTATTAATATTAAAATATTGCGCAAAATTTATTTAAGAACAAAGACAAGGAAAGCACACTAAAGTTTATGTAAAATGAAAAAAGAAATAAATAAATGGAGATTTGGAAACAGTGGGTTTTTGGTGTAACTGAAGGAACTGAATTTTCTCCTCGATACCTCCTTTGGACTCGGGACCATCGCTCTTCTTCACCCAATAAATTTACAATAACCCATTTATTGCTTTTTCGATTTTCATCGTTAATGGTGAAATCACTATTTCTCATTGGAGACTGGACCTTCACTTACTCTCTTCCATGGCGTCTCTCAAGTTGGGATCTAAATCCGATGTGTTTCATCGCCATGCCGATTCTTGGTCTGTTTTCATTTCTTGATTCACATTTTCATTTTATGTGTTAGTGTTTGATTAAATGAATGTACTTCCCTCTGATTTAGGATTTGCTCATCTGGGCTGGCTAGTGATGTCATTGTTGAAGTTGGGGACACCTCCTTTCATCTGCACAAGGTTAGCAATGAAACTTCATAATCTATTATAATCTTCACCTTAATCGATTTATCCGGCTATGAAAGGTATAGGTAGAGGCGAAGGTGTACTATGTTTCGATTTCATGTAGAATGTTATGTTCTCATTGTCAATTAATATGATGTATGTGCGGAAGATATATTTGGTCAAATAAAATGAAATCAGGTCCTGTTTTAAGATTGGTGGAATCCCAGAGAGGCAATATTTTGAGGGGCATATTGAAAATTCCATTGTCGATTGGTTTTAAGATGAAACCTGATGTTATCGCAAATATTTCAATACACTTGCTTACTTGAAAAGTTGAATTCATGCTTTACTACTTTTATTTTTTCAGTTTCCTCTACTGTCTAGAAGTGGTGTATTAGAACAACTTATTGGAGAGTTTTGTGGAGAAGATGATAAAAAGTGTGTTTTGATTCTTCATGACATTCCTGGTGGAGCCACATCCTTCTTACTTGCAGCCAAGTTTTGTTATGGTGTTAAAATAGAGCTCACTGCGCTTAACATAGTCCAGCTCAGGTGTGCAGCGGAGTATCTTCGAATGAACGAGGAGTACGGAAGTGGAAATCTTGTAATGCAATCGGAGAATTTCCTAAATGAAGTCTTCGGTAACTGGACAGATTCGATCAAAGCTCTTGAAACCTGTGAAGAAATGTTATCTTATGCCGAGGAGCTTCACATCGTCTCAAGATGTATAAATTCACTGGCAATGAAAGCTTGTGTAGATCCAAGTTTGTTCAGCTGGCCTGTGTCGGGACCACAATCGATGCAAAGCTCCGAAGGCACCGAGTTTTGGAACGGAATACATGTGTCGTCAAAACCACAAAAACTAAGAGAAGATTGGTGGTTTGAAGATGTGTCCTTCCTGAAATTGCCTTTATACAAATTACTGATTTTGGAAGTTGGATCAAGAGGCATGAAGCCTGAGATAATTTCTGGGTCTCTCATTCATTATGCTAGAAGGCACCTTCCCTTGTTGGGAAGGCAAGCAAGCATTGACGACGGATCCTTTAGCACACCGGTATCGAATGTTTTGACTGCATCGGAAATTGATCAAAGGAGACTTCTTGAAGAGATAGTTGAGTTACTTCCTCATCCGAAGTGTGTAACACCAACAAAGTTCCTGATTAGGCTTCTGAGAACTTCCATGATTCTACATGCCAGCTTCTCGTGCAGGGAGAGCCTTGAAAAACGGATCGGGGCACAATTAGAACAAGCATCTCTAGAAGATCTTCTGATACCGAACTTGGGGTACTATGTCGAGACCTTGTATGATATCGACTGTATTCAACGAATTCTCGATCACTTTATGCTACTTGATCGAAATGCAAATAACTGCAGTTTGACCACAGTTGAGGAAGGGCAATTGATGGGGTCCAATTCAGTTACTCCATTGACAATGGTGGCTAATCTCATTGATGGATATCTTGCTGAAGTTGCACCTGATGCTAATCTAAAGTTACCAAAATTTCAGGCACTTGCAGAAGCTATTCCTGAATTTGCGAGACCACTCGACGATGGAATTTACCGCGCTATTGATATTTACCTCAAGGTATCTTCTTCTTAATCAGAACTTTCTCCCATAAGAAAAATTGAGTTTAAAACCTGATATAAATCCGCATTAATGGATCGTGTTAGTATCCGTTATTTTAGACAGTGGTGAAAGAGTTAAAGGAAAATTAGTTTTTCTTAAGATTTTTTTCTTGTTTGTGTCCTGAAGCGGCGTAGTGGTTGAGTGTCTGGGCTTTGAGGCTGTGCTTCCCTTAAGATCTCAAGCTCGAGCTTGCTGTGGGGAATAATTTCTTAGGCGACTCTAAATTTTGCCCATGTTTCCTATATTTTCTTTCGGTGTTTGGCCTAGGGACGTGCGCGGTTGCCATCGGGTTTGAGGAGCAAACTTGAAGTTCCCAAAGTCATAAAAGAAAGAGATTCTTTTCTTGATTGCTTTTTGAGTTTTTCTATGTGCTTATGATATTGCTTGTGCATTGGCAGGCTCATCCCTGGCTAACAGACTCTGAGAGGGAACAAATCTGCAGGCTTATGAACTGCCAGAAGCTGTCATTGGAAGCCAGCACCCATGCAGCCCAAAACGAAAGACTACCGCTCCGTGTCGTCGTTCAAGTTCTTTTCTTCGAACAACTTCGACTCCGAACCTCGGTTGCCAGTTGGTTATTTGTCTCCGACAACATAGAGAATTCGCATAACATCAGCGGCAACTTAGCTGAATTTGGTAGAAACAATGCAGCACCATATGTTGATGCCAGTACGACAGAAAAGCGTGCTTTGGCTGTCGACAACATGAAAGAGCGTGTCTCGGAGCTGGAGAAAGAGTGCTTGAGCATGAAGGAAGAGTTGGACAAGATTGTGAAGACAAAGGGTGGATGGAACATGATCTTGAAGAAGTTGGGCATAAGAATAAAGTTCAAAAACTCTGAACCGAAAACAGCATCCAAGCTACACGTAAACTCGAAACCAGATCCAGAAATGTCTTCGACATCTCCGCTTATGATTGGAAAAGAACATCATGACATTAGTGAATCCAGAAACTAAAAGTGTTGTGTGTTTTATGGCTGTAATGCTGTATTTGATATCTAAAACCAAACTCTAATTTGCTAACCTGTGTTCTTGAAAATGACATGTTTTGTAGCTATTCCTGAAGGAGAGAGTGGAAAACATGAGCTACTCACATAATATGTTTGAATTATATGGTTAAACATTGAAATTATATTTTTATAAACAATTAGATTAATATGATATAAAATATATTTTCATAAATAACTAACTATTTACCCCCTCTAGAAAGCATTTTGCCTTGTCTCTTTGATTCTGAGACGACATTGCCAAGTGGACCCCCAGATTACCATTGATCTTTACACCCAGAATTTTGCTAAGCTCAACAGATAGGGCTCGAACCTAGAATCGAGAGGGAGCACACCTCTCAAGCCTAAGTCTTCCACCAACTGCGCTCCCTTGGGGACTGTCTCATCTTCTTTTATTTATTCTTTTTGGTAATTTATTAGAATGAGTCTCTTTTTTTAACTCGTTTCTTTTTAAACTATTTATTAAAATGAGTCTATAAAAAAAAAAAAAAAAAAAACTCATTTCTACAAAGAGTTTGAAAATAAACTCATTTTTTACACTAAATTTTAAAAAGAGACGCATTCGAATCCCTTTTTCTTTTTTTTTTCTTTTTTTTTTTTAATTTAATCCTTCTTTTTTATATCCACAACTATTAATTAAATTAAAAAGTTATCTAAAAATAATAAGGTTAAAATATTCTTTAATTCCATAGAGTTTCGGTATTATTTAGTTTTGGTTCATAAAATTGTTGACTTTTAATTTGTTTCATTTTAGTTATTATAATTTTAAAAAGAAGTTTAAAATTGAACCTATCATAAATTTAAATTTAATATTTATTGAAATTGGTTCAACAATATTAATAATTTTAATATAGGTAAAGACAATATATGAACATATTTACAAAATTTAATAGAAATGTGGTAATTGTTTGAAGAAAAGTTGACTCAAATTTCCTAAATAATTATCAAATTTAATTTATTTTGAAAGTCAAAGGAACAAAATGTAAGACCCTACAGAAAAGAACGGTTAAGGTTAAACATTAACCAAGTTCGAGGGATGTTGTTTTGATTTGAAACAAGACAGCGTTGTTGGGTGTGCAATGCATGGTCGCTCACTCATGCTTAAAAAGTTCGTTTGTAATACCTCGAAAACTACACAGTAACATACTGTAAATTACAACTAAAAGAAAATAACCTAAGAACCCAAGTCTGTGACTCTTGTCCAACTACCACTTCACATAGCCTGATCACAACCAAGTCTCATCAGAAGAACCCTATATAAACCTGGCGGAGTAAACAACATTGTAAAAATGAGTATATACATACAAAGTAAGTAGCTTTTCTTTGTGTAAACTGTCATTCATCAACATAAGCTAAAAGATCACACTAGTACGTAACTTCTGAACACAGATAAACCATGTCAATCATACTCTAGATCTCACGGATGTTAACCATTTACCGCACACCTTCTTATCTGTCATGCAATCTAGATACAACTCTCTACTCAATAAACTCTTTAACTAGAGCGTGAAACATTTATGCACATGTAACTCATAAGTACATTACTCACGAACCAATAAATAACTAGCTAAAATCATAACTTTCGACTATATGAGTGCCCCAAATCAATCTGGAGAGGGGCACTTAGCACACGCCACACTAAGGAATTCCACCATAAACTCTTACCACCTAGGGTAAACCGATATATTACCCCTCACACTTAGCCAAGCTCTCGATCCTGATTATCACCCTTCATTCATGGTTACCAAAGCCTATATAACAAGAGGTACTCACTCATGTATGTACGTTCCAACACATCTTTTTACAACTTGAACGATCAATCTCACACTAGTCATCGTACTAAGAAACCTTCTAGCATTTTAACAACCAATCCCAACCTTGACAACCAAGCTCGACTTCACACTCTTCCAACTACCACTAAGAATATGAAAATCGCATACGACATAACCGTTCCATATGTAACAGATTCATACTCTCTAACTCCACTAAATATACATCTCTAGCTCTGATCATCTATCAACTAAGAAAACTTATCACACTTCATCATTCAGTAAGACAAATCATATATTCTTACCCAATTACACTTTGATCTATAATACACCACTAAAATAAACTTAAACTAATACTTCAAATGATCTTGTATCGCTTAGGTGCACTATATTATCTTCTACTCATGCAATACCCTAATTAAAGAAAAGAAAGGTCAAAGTTAAACGTTGACCAAGTTTGACCAACATCATTTTGGTTAGGATCAAAGCGACGTTGTTGGGTACGACGCGATGTCGCTAACTCACGTTTAAGCGATGTGATTTTGTTTCTAAAGGAAATGACGTCGTCTCGCTCTTTATTTTCTTTTGATTCATGCTGCTGATTCTATTTCTAAGTGGATGATCATCTACAGGTTCTAGAAGCTCAAAGCTCAAAGCGATGGGTGATGCATACATCCTGCCTCGCCTTAGAGGTAAGTAGCTATTTTTCTATGGCGTGTACATTCTTATTTGTTGTATGAATGTTCAGGAAACTAGAGTGAGTTGCTAGTTGTGTTGTGCTCTTTTAAAGTGAGGTATGAGTTGTTAAAGGTGTTTTTTTGTCTCTTTGAGGAAAGTATTAGTTATTAGTGATGTTTTACTCTTGTAAGAATATAGTATTCTGCTAGTGGTGTCTCACTTCATTGAGAGTATGATGTGATTTGCTAAAGATGCTTCATTCATTTCAGAGTTCAGTGTGAGTTACTGTTACTTTCACTATGTTGATAGTGTCGTGTGAGTTGCTAAAGATGTTTCATTCCTTTGGGAGTGTATGGTGAGTTGAATATGGTAACTCACTCCTTTATGAGTACATTGTGACTTGCTAAGGATGTTTCACTCCTTTGAGAGTGCAGTGTGAGTTGTTAAGGATATTTCACTTATTTAAGAATGCATGATGAACTGTTAAGAGTGTTTCACTCATTTGAGTGTGTGGTGGTGAGTTGCTAACGGAGTTTCACTCATTTGAGAGTGTGGGTGAGTTATTAAGAGTGTCTAACTTATTTGAGAGTGTGGGGTGAGTTGCTAATGAAGTTTCACTCATTTGAGAGTGTATAGCGAGTTGTTAGTTGTACTTTATCCGCTTAAGCACGTGGTTGTACTTGTATGTTAAGAATATTAAATCACACTTGAGTGATACACGATTGTTCGAGGTGTTAGTTAAAACATGTTTGAAGGGTATATTATAAGCCAATGCATGAATGGATACGAATATGTGATTTGTCTGTTAAATGATGAAGTGTGATAAGTTGTGTTAGTAGATGGATGCTCGTTGTTAAGAGCATGTACTCAATGGGGTTAGAGTGTATGATTCTAGAGCAGTTATGTCGAGCTTGGTTCTCAAGTTGAGATTAGTTATTGAACAGTTAGAAGGTGTGTTAGTGCCGCTAATACAACGACCACTGTGAGATTAATCGTACGAGTAGTTAAAAGATGTGTTAAAACGTACATCCATGAATGAGTACCTCTTGATATACACGTTCTTGTAACCATGAATGCAGAGTTATAATCAGGGTCGAGAGAAGGTGGCCAAGTGTGAGTCGTGTTATAACGATTTACCCTAGGTGGTAAGGATTTATGGTGAAATTTCTTAGAGTGGCGTGTAGTAAGCGAGATCACTCTTTCCAGTTGAAAGTTGTGATTCTAGCTACTTATATGTTGTATATGCAATGTGTTTCATGCTCTAGTTAGAAAGCTCAGTGAGTAGAGAGTTATATCTAGATTGGAGTATAAATGTGCATAACAAATAAGCAGGTGTCTAGTAAGTGGTTAAAACTCCTGAGATTTTGAGTACAATGGCTATTGTTGATCCGTGTTCAGAAGTTACTAGTGTAACCTTATAGCTTCTGATGATAAACGATAGTTACTGCATAGAAAAGCTACTTAATTTCTATGAATATACTCACTTTGGTGTTATTGTTTATTCTAGCCGGTTTTTATGAAATTTTTACGGCGAGACTTGGTTGTGATCAACGTCTATGCGTTTTGGTAGCTGAACCAAGTTCACGGACCTAGGTTCTCTGGTGGTTGTCTTTTAGCTGTAATTATTGTATATTACCTGAAGCTTTTAGGGTGTTACAACTCACAAGTACGACTATACGCTTAAACGAGTAAAGCACACCTAACATGCTTATCCCACGCTCTCAAATGAGTGAAACGCAACATAAAACTTGTCGTGCACTCTCAAATGAGTGAAGCACCTCTAGCAACTCACCCAACAGTCTGAAAGAAGTGAAACATGACTAAAAATTCACCATGTATTTTGAAATGAGTGAAACACGTCTATCAATTCACTATGCATGCTCGAAAAAGTGAAACTTCATTAGCAACTCACCTTGCACTTATCAAAGGAGTGAAAAACTTCGCTAGTAAATCACCCTACACTCTTAAAATGAGTGGAGCACCGCTAGGAACTCACCATGCACTCTCAAAGAGTGAAACTTTGCTAGCAACTTACTCTCCACTCTCAAATGAGTAAAACTCTGCAAGCGACTCACCCTCACTCACGGAGGAGTGAAACATCGTCATCAAATCACTCTGAACTCCTAAATAAGTGGAACATCTCTAGAACCTCACATTGCACTCTCAATGGAGTGAGGCACTACTAGCAACACACTATACTCTCACAAGTGTGGAACATCACCAACAACTCATACATCTCTTTAAGAGACGAAAAAACACTACTAACAAACCATACATCACTCTAAAAGATAGGAACACAACTAACATCTCACACTAGTTTTTTTAGCATTTATGCAACAAGTAAGAATGTACACAACATAGAAACATAGCTACTTACCTCCGAGGCTAAGTAGGATGTATGCAACACCAAATACTTCGAGCTTTGAGCTTCTAGAACTTGTAGATGATCATATACTCAGAAATGACATCATGACATGAGTCAATAAATAAATGAAGAGTAAAACAACATCGTTTCCTTTAAAAATAAAAACTGCACCATTTAAGCATGAGTCAACAACCACACGTCGCACTCAACAACGTTGCTTTGTTCTAAAAATGACGTCGGCCGAACTTGATCAATATTTAACCTTGACCTTTCTTTTCTTTATGGTCTTACATGAGTGTTCTTTGACCTTGACCTTTGTTAGTGTTTCTTTGTAGTCTTTTTTTGTAATAGTGCAATATGTTGCTAGTAGTATCTCACTCCATTGAGAATGTAGTGTGAGTTTCTAGAGATGTTTTACTCTTTTAGAAGTCTAGTATAAGTTAATGATGGTGTTTCACTTCTTTAAGAGTGCATGGTGAGTTGCTAGCAGAGTTTCACACATTTTAGATTGCATAGTTTGTTACTAGTAGTGTTTCACTCATTTAAGAGTGCATAATGTGTTGTTAGCGATGTTTCACTTCTTTGAGAGTGTAGAGTGGGTTGTCAGTCATGTTTCTTTCCTTTGCGAGTAAATGATGGGTTGTTATTGATGTTTCACTTATTTAAGAGTGCATGGTGGGTTGCTAATGGAGTTTCACTCCTTCGAAAGTACAAGGTGGGTTGCTAGTAGTTTTTCACTTCTTTGAGAGTGAAAGGTGAGATATTAGCAATGTGTCATGACTTTGAGAGTGCAGGATCGGTTGCTAGCAATGTTTCACTCTTTTGAGAGTGCACGATCAGTTTCTAACAATACTCCACTATTTGAGAGTGTATGGTGAGTTTCTAGTAGTGTTTTGCTCATTTGAGAGTGCACTGTGAGTTATTAGCGATGTTTCACTTCTTTTAGTGTGTAAAGTGAGTTGCTAGCATTGTTTCACTTCATTGAGAGTGTAAAGTGAATTGCAAGACATACTCCACTCATTTAGTGCATGGTGAGTTGTTAGTCGTCTTTCACTTCTTTGAGAGTGTAGGTTAAGTTGCTAGTGGTGCTTCACTCATTTGAGAGTGTAAGTGAGTAGCAAGTTGTGTTTCACTCATTTGAGGACGTGGAATGAGTTGTTAGTTTTGCTTTACCCGTTTAAGTGTGTAGTCATACTTTTTCATTGAAGATATTATAGTGCACTTGAGTGATACACAATTACTTATTGTGGCTCTTCTAAATAGGTAGACTAATTCCTTGAGTTCGAGAAAATAAATTAATGATCAATATTACAATTTGATTCAACTGAACCCTTGAATTGAAAATTTTAGTAAATTGTTTGTTTTATTTACTCAAAATTTGAGTTTAAAATACTTTTCAAGTCAAGAAACTCATCTCTTATCATCTTTTTACATCCAATTACTCTAGGAGGATTTGATGGCGTTTTTCAATTTCAGATGGTCTTTCTTCCTCAATCCAATACCCAAGGTAATTCTAATCTTCCTTGATGTCTAAATAAATTCCTTTGCTAGTTTATTTGTGGTGTTTGAAAGAAAGAAACATAATCTTTTCTCTATCTTTGTGGTTGTAGCAAACCCTAGGCGATTGTAAACAAGTTTGTGCCATTTTTCTTCTCATGCTCTACATTGATCTATTTTTCTACGAGATAACCTTATTGCTGTATATTATTGGATGTTTCTTGATTCTTGATAGAATCTTGGCAATTTTCTTGAATTTTCAAGAAAATTCACCAAATCAAGAAACACATCATCTTTTCTATTACTTTGTTTCAAGCATTTGGGTTTTGAGATTTTTATCATCATAGATCTTCATTGTCGTGTCAATAGCTAAGATTTGAGTAAGATTTAATGAGAAATCTCTCTCCTCAAACTTAAGAGGTAGTCAGGATCAAGAAAGGTTCTTGCACCAGCGTTTTTCGCCGTTTCGCTTCTTGTAGGTGTTGTTCCTCAATGATAATTTCATATTCCTAGACATTTATCTTGTTGTTTGGAACCATAATATTGAATCTAACCTTATGTTTGCATAGGTTGAGATCGAGAGCGGGTTAGGATTGATTTTTGGCGACTTTAGTCCATATTGATCATTGACCATTTTCTTGTTTAGACATCCTTTGTATAAATTTGATCCCTATGTGTTTATTGACAATAACTGATCATCTTGAACCTTTAATTTATATTTGACCATATTTGACCGACATTGATCAGGTCAGCCGAGTTTGACTAAGCCTCGAGTCCTGAATACTCATTTTCTAAAGTTCGGTTCCTTTTGTTAATTTTGATGTCCCGAGTCCAGTTTGAATGGTCATAGGTGATAGTTCTGACTATTTGTTCGTTAGAACCATATTCAAGTACTGGTCTTCATCGTTTGATAGATTTGGAGCTAAAATTTCACGTGCAATTGTCCAGGTAAGGAACCATTACCCCTTCTCGTGGTCTATGGTTTAATAACATGTATGCTAGTTGATTGTGTTTTTTTGATACCTTTTGATGGTTTTTGTGTTGACATATTTTTAAGAGATATATTACTAATTGTTTTTAGGTCGGGATATTTTTAAGTGTACTAGCCAAATCTTGCTTTATGTTTTGTGATATATGTTCGGTCACGAAGTTCTAAAGGGAACAAGCACATCTTGTTGATTTGTAAGGGTCGGGATGTTCCAAAGGGAACTAGTCATATTGATTCAATGAGTTATAGATGTCCCAATGAGGGCCAATTGTTTTAATGTTCCAAAGGGAACCCGAGTTTTTTAGATGTCCAAAAGGGGACGAGATTTCTTTTAGAGCATGAGCTACGGTCATGTCAATGTGTCTTGATCGTTAGACTCGGATAGGAGATCTGTCAAGTGTCAGGAGAAGGGACAACATTCCTTTTCGCAGTAGTGTCAAGAATCGGGTGGCCACTCGGTTAACCATACTTACCCAAAGTTAGCTTGACATTTCCTTGGTGTTGTGTTTAGGAGTAGGGGTGTAGGCAATATCCCACACAGAAGGTGTTTGTACTACCACTTTGAGCAAGTGCTCGAAGTCTAGCGACAACCAGATTTCTTCGGCTCGCTAAGATGCTCTCACACTAGCATTGGTTACCAAGATTACCCAGAGTTAAAGGACTCCGTGAATGGTGTTTTTGATTTGCAGTTTGAATTGATGGATTTCTCTAGTATTTGACAAAGGTTTTTGATCTCTGAGAGGTACTGGCATCATGACTTGGCACCCATGAGATATGGGTCACTATACCCCTTGATGCTGCTTAATGCTTTATTGTTTTCTGGCGTGTAGTGTATCACTTGATATGCTTCTTTGATTTTATACATATTGTACCCCGTGTTGGGGAACCTTATTGAGTTTTGCGACTCATTCTTTCCATTGTGAACGTCTTCCAGGTACTTGGACCAGGATGCTGACCAGGCTGAGGCGTTTTTTGGATTGGTATGGCAACCCTAGAGGGGGTGAATAGGGTTTTAAAATAATATTCTATTGAGAAACTCTTAATTAATATAAATATTAATTTTTTTGCAAATAAATAAGAAGAAATAATAATACAACAAAATAGATAAGGATAATGCAAAACAACTCTACTTACACAATAATTATTGAGTTCAAATTAAAATGTGAAATAAAATACTCAAAGTAACGTAAAAATAAATAGAAAAGAGTTAGAGAAAATGACACCGTAATTTTCAAGTGGTTCGGTCAAAATCAACCTACTCCACCCCAAGCGCCTCTTGGGATTTTGAATAAAACTTTGATTGACTTCTTTCCACGGATTAGAATCAAACCGAACGTCGCTCATTTTTACGAGTTAAAGAGCTAACTCAATCTTTTCCACGGATCAAGATCAAACCGTTATAAATTATGGAAGTTTTGTAAAGCACGCAATATAACTCTCTCAATAGAGTAGATATACAAATTTATTTCTCACAACTAAATCCTCACAATACAATATCTCTAAAAAATAAAATGAACAAAGACTTTGAGAGTTTGGAGAGATCAACAATGGAAAGTTTTTGAGTTTAGGAGGATTGAATGATAAGAGTTGTGAATGAATTTTTGGAGAAGAAAGTTGAGTTCAAATAGAGAGGGAAATTAGAAAAATAAGAGCTTTTAATTTGAAACATTAGATGCAAAGAAGTTTAAAATAAATGGTTGAGATTAGAAGTTTTAAAAAAAACTAAAAAGTAATTATTATTATTATTATTATTATTATTATTATAAATGTCAGAACCGTAACTGAAATTTATGATTTTTTTTTTAAAACCAACAGAAACATTTTTTTGTTTTTTTTTTCAATTCTCTTTTAATTCTTTTTATTTTAATTAAAAAAATATATATTTGACACTCATCCAAAACTCCACTTGTCACCCTCTAAATGGTCTTCGATACCGGCTTAGCCACCACTTCATCGTTTCGGGTATTTCTCGTTCAAACTTGTTTTGATCATTCAACTCCGATTTGAGTAATTCAAATTGTGTTGGAATCCTTGTTTCGAGCACTACACTATGGACATCTTGAAGCATCAAAATTGTTACTAATTAAGATCAGGTTTGTTATCATTAAAACATTAATTAATTAAAATTAATTAATTTGGGATTAAGGACCAAAAAGCCAACAATCTCCCTTTTTTATGATGACAAACTACTAAAGAAAAATTACTTCATGAGTTCAATATATATCATCTTATAGACCATACTCAAGATTACTCAAAAAAATATATTTCTCCCCCTAAACTAATGCATCAATCATAATATTATATGATACAAATATTTAAAATTTTCAAACTATTCTCCCCCCTTGTAATCATCAAAAAGAATTAATATATGAAGGCTCCCCCTAAAAATATGAATATTATATGAAGATAAATTTAAGATGCAACACATCGAATA
Organism: Cyclanthera cordifolia; assembly: GCA_037832605.1. Lineage (NCBI taxonomy): Eukaryota > Viridiplantae > Streptophyta > Magnoliopsida > Cucurbitales > Cucurbitaceae > Cyclanthera > Cyclanthera cordifolia. The sequence goes on from JBBMEG010000003.1 coordinate 817,932, forward strand.
ATACCAAGTTCAAACCTATTTTTGCAAAAAATTTCTTCATTTAAAGGCTTGGTAAAAATATCGGCTAATTGATTATTAGAACTTACAAAATCTAGAACAATATGACCACTTTGCACATGCTCTCTAATAAAGTGATGTCTAATATCAATATGCTTGGTTCTTGAATGATGAATAGGATTTTTGGTCAAATTAATAGCACTAGTATTATTACAAAATATTGGCACATTATCAAACTTTAAACCAAAATCACATAAAGTTTGTTTCATCCAAAGAATTTGAATACAACAACTAGCTACCGCAATATATTCCGCTTCGGTAGTAGATAAAGCAACCGAATTTTTTTTTTTGCTAAACGAAGATATTAAGGAACTTCCAAGAAATTGGCAAGTTCCACTAGTACTTTTACAATCAAGTAAACTTCCAGCGAAATCCGCATCGGAATATCCTACTAAATTAAATTCAACATTTCTAGGATACCACAAGC
>JBBMEG010000003.1:829106-839912 GCA_037832605.1 Cyclanthera cordifolia
GTTTAAATTTTATTTACATTTCATTTCTAGGATGTTTGTTTAACATTACTTTATGTACACTTTATTTGTATTGAATGCTTATATTGATAGAAATGTTGAGTGTGGATTCTGTTTGTCTTTCGATTTCAAAGTTTTTTTTTTTTTTAAATGGAATCACAAACAAACTAATTGATTTTTTTTTTTTTAAATAAACATAATTACCTAAGGCGACGGAAGAGTTCTGTCGCCTAAGATATCTAAAGCGACGTAGTACGCCTCCATCGCTATAGACGAGCATCTAAGGCGACGAAAACGTTCTGTCGCCATAGGAATCGACGTCGCCGGCATAGTTCTTATCTCAAGCGACAGAAGAGTTCCGTCGCTGAAGGTATCGAAGGTGACGGAAGCAATCTTCGTCGCCGATTGGGACAAAAAATGACGATGGAGTACTTTTTGCGTCGTTATAGATTAAGGCGACGAGGTTCAGGCTACGGAGCTGGCGACGGAATTTTTGCGTCGCCATAGGCTAAGGCGACGAAATTTCATGCTTAAGGCGACAGAATCTTCCGTCGCCATAGGCATTCATTCTTGTAGTGATAAACCAGATTCATGACCTATAGATATAACCAAAGAAAAACGAGAAGAAATGGAGGAAATAGCTGGTAGCACTATAATTCTTCCTTTAAGTGATAATGTGCTTCGACAGGTTGATGATATTAAAACACCAAGGGAACTATGATTCAAGTTGGAATCTTTGTATGTAAGTAAATCATTGACAAATAAGATTTACTTAAAATAAAGATTTTTTGGATTTAAAATGCAATCGAAAAAATATATGTGAAGAATTGTTCATGATTGGATATGTTTGATGTAAAGTGGTTTGAATGAGAGTTCATGAATGCTTAACATGTTGACTTTTACTCTTCAAATAAACAGTTTGAGATATGACTAATTGATTTAGCTAGTGAAATGGGAACTTACAGAGGTTGCATAATGGTTTTTTCAAAGCACCTTGTGAGGCTTTAAGTGCTCTTACATAAAAAATGTTTAGAAAATTTATATGCTACTTTAAAAGAATAGATATTTTGGATTCAGTTCATTATTTGGTGTTCCATTCTTGCTAGTTTCATCGGTTTGATTATAGGATTGTCTACGAGAATAATCAAAATACATGCAAGTTAGTTCAGATATTCATAGATATAAAAAGGATAGAACTTCTCTGTCGTTCACATTTTCTTTTTATTTATGTATTTTTGATAATATCCATGTTTCGTTTTAGTCATTGACATGATGTTCTTTTTCTATTTCTATGTCGCTAATCTCTTCCCTTAATTGACTCTCTACAAACATTTGAGAAATTTCAGCTTTTCAGCAAAAAATTTACACTATTTTCTCTTGTATGACTTTTATGTTTCAATGGCTGACAAGAACAACTTTTGATGGCAGAAAGCCCTTGCCAAATTCGCCCGGTTTTAAATTCATTGTTGTTAACTGGGCGCAGACTTTTGATGAGAGGAAACCAGACGGCTGCAAATCCAGCAATTGCAAAGGATTCTAAAGAAAATGAAGGTAATAAGTTGAGGTCGATCGCTAATTCGGTCGGGCCTGTTCATGAAAACAAGAATGATAACTCTAATGTCAAGTATTATGTTCTCTCCAACTTAAAATCATCCCCTTAGGCTTGACCTTGCCATGATCTTCACTTGCAAAGTCTACGAGACGAGATCAACCAAGACAATTTATCGTGAATCGTTCAAGAAAGGGAGTGGTAGTGAGACGTTGTGGTGGATGCAACAGTCTTCATCTTATTGCAGATCATCTTGGGCGGCTCGACAAGTCAAGTGTCACGATCGTGCTTGTCCAATGCGTGTTGCACGCGGCCGCATGCACCCTTAGACCTTTTTTGTCATGATTTCCTAGTATAGGATTTACTTTTCATGTTCTTATTTCCTTTGAGTTTTGGAGCCGTATGACTCATCGCCATTTTGACCCGTAAGCCTGCCACATCAAATATGACCCAAAATGTACTATAGAAGAGTATGACTTCTTGAAACTTCCTTTCAACCAAGTTATATATGAATGCAATATAGTTGAAGTGACTCTTGTTGTATTTCTATATAAGCTTTATGGGTCTTTGAGCCTGAAAACTGGACTTGTGCTTATAGGCTTTGTAGGAATCCTCGTGGACTTTTGGGTCACTTTATGAGCTTAGGCCTAACTTCGACCTAAAGTCCAAATCTCAACTCAATTAATTTTGCGACAATTATATATTTGTAATTGGACCAATAGTTTAATTGAATTTACTTACAAATGATGTGGCCAATTCTGATGGCCGAAATTTCTCAGTCAACAAACTCGAATCACATACTTTATTATTATTAACATATTTCATACATCAATTGAACTAAACTCACTTAAAAACAAAAATACTATAGTTTATTAATAGGTTTGTGATAATTAGAGCATGACTCAACTAATTAAGATGATTAAGACCTATACACTCAATGAATTAAGGTTAGGAAATTTGTTGTAAATAACCAATTTGATCATCCATTTTTTAATTATTATAATTTTGAAAAAATATTTTATAAATAGCAAAATATTTCAATTGATTATTTTTAATTAATATTTTTTTGATTGTTTGCCACAAGTTCACTTAACTGAAACTATTAATTTTAAAATTATAAATTGAAGTTAAGATTTTGCTATATTTGAATTTTTTTTTTTTTTTAGAATTTTTTTTTTTTTTTTTTTTGTTACTCACAAAAAATCCCTTTAACGTAATTTCTGCAATGTTTTTAACCGATTAATGTATATGAAACCTGATCCCAGGTTCATGGGTTTGACCCGACATACGGTGAGGATCCGAATCAAGTAGTTGAATTGAAACTTGCGAAAATCTCATTTACAGAGAAGCCATAGCCATGGGGAGCTTGTGTCTTCCTTCTACTTTCTCTCCTCGTATTCTCAATTTCACTCCAAGAAATTCCATGGTAATGGCAAGTTTAATTTCTTATCAGCCCAAAACCTTGCATCCACCCTTCCTCGCTCAAAGCTTCCGCTTCTTTTTGCTTTCAACTTCAACAAAACCACACCGAAAACTTTTCCAAGGTAATTGCATTAATTTTACTATCTTTTTATTGTTTTTCTTCGATTACATATCCAAATTGTTCTGTATCCTGCTTGGAATTCGATTAGAATTTTTTTAATTACTTGCTCATGGAATTCTGAAGATTATTGGGTAACCATATGCGTTGTTCATATATGTATTCATTTATCGTTTGTAATGGGCGGATTTAATTTTTTCTATGAAATAATTGGTCACTTTTACTAATGGTGGCAGTAGTTGTCCTAGAGTTTACAAGTAGTTCCTCCAGGGATAACATTCTATTTGCGGTGTCAGCTCATTCTGTATTGTATTCACTCATTTTCGATCAGAGACTAATTTGCCACGACCAGTAGTGAGGAATTTTCGATGGTTGATATGATTAAACTTACCTCAACCTATTTACTTAAGCTTTTTGGTTGACTGATGATTCAATTTAACCTGATTCAATATAGTATCAGAGTAGGAGGTCATAACTTCAAACTCGTGCGGAGTTTTTAACCATTCTCAATACTTGAAGTTTTCAAGTGAGGAAGAGTGTTGATTGATATAATTTAGTTTACGAAACTCATTATTTATATTTATTGGTGTTTTAATATGATTCATCATAAATTAATCTTTTTGCATGTTGTGATGATGGTGCTGAAATTAGCACGTGTAATTGCTGAAGTTCTGCAGTAAGTGGTTCATTTTTAGAAGGAAGCCAACTTTTAGGCGACCGTAAAGTAACTGTGATCAGTTTTTAGTTTAGCTAATTTTTGGATTTTTTTTCTTCTTCTTAATCACTGTCAGATTGGTGTTGTTCCGCTCATTATTGGTTGCAGTGCAAAATTTTGATTGCAAATATTCTCATTGTAGATAATCAGATTAAGTAGAATTTTCTTTTCTGGAGGAATTGGATATGCAATTAAATTTTGGAATCCAATGCGATTTTCAGAAGTGAATATCTTCTTATTTTGTTTTTAAAGCAGTGCGGTCAGTGGCTACCCCTGCAGAAGGCATTGCAGGGTTTGAGAGCATGATCTCTGGAACTGAGCGGAAGTATTATCTGTTGGGTGGGAAAGGAGGTGTGGGAAAGACAAGTTCTGCTGCCGCTTTAGCTGTGAAGTTTGCAAACAGTGGCCACCCCACGCTTGTTGTTTCGACCGATCCAGCACATTCGTTAAGTGATTCTTTTGCACAGGTATGCTGCACTTATTTTTTGTGCTGTTCTGTCAACTTCAAGTGGAACACCAAAAGATGATATGTGAGTGGTTGATTTTAGGATTTGACTGGCGGTACACTTGTACCAGTTGACGGTCCGGACTCTCCATTATTCGCTCTTGAGGTAACTCAGAAGTACTTCCCTATCAATGTTTCTTGTCCTTTTAGATGTCACTGCTACATTTGGTTCATATAGAAATGTAGATATGGGAGCAAACACTCGGAGCAATTTACTTTCTTCTTCTTGTGGTTTTACTCTTATGGACCCAATGAGTAAATAATCATGTTAACAGATAAACCCGGAAAAGGCTAGAGAGGAATTCCGTAGTACAGCGCAAAATAATGGTGGAACTGGCATAAAAGATTTCATGGATGGCATGGGCCTAGGAATGCTTGTAGACCAGGTAAAGTGCATAATTTGGAAAATTGTATTTAGTTTAGAGATGTATTAAGTGACGAACTATGTATAATGTATATCCACCAACTAATCACCCTAATTAACTACATAACATGATCAGTGTTTTAAAAAGCCCACTCATGCGCGTGCCTAGGTGCGTCTAGGCGCAAGGCGCACTTCATGTGCAGCGAGACACGCGCCTTTTGGTGCCTTTCTTAAAACCCTAAGGTGCGTCTAGGCGCACTTTGTGGGCTTTTGTGTTTTTTTGTTTTTTTTTACTCTTTTACCTCTAATTTTTGTGTTTTGTCTCCTTATAAATTTTGGTTGTGCTTATATTCGAAGCGCGTGATGAGTTTTTTAAGGTATTGAAATATTTTGAATCACTTATGTATATTTTGTATATTATTCTTGATTAAAACTTCATTTCTTTCCGTGAAAATGAAAGTACATAGTTGAATTTTATGTATTTTATATATTATTCTTAGTTAAACTTAGTTTTTTAAAAAGTCCTATAACGCTCGCCTCAGGCTTAATGTTGACGCCTCGCCTTGAAAAGGCAAGGCTCGGATAGAAAAGCCCGCGAAAGGTGCGCGCCTTTCATGAAGCCCTCAGGAGCGTGGCTTTTTTTTTATTTGTCTAAAATCTAAGTAATATGTAATATTTTACTTGTTTTTCTCTTTTTTTTTTTTTTTTTTTGAATTTCAAATTCAATTAACAATTACTTTATCGTCAACCCCAATCGTCAATTCACTTATTTGTTCTCTCTAATTATTGTCAATGAAGGAGTTAATAGAGATGAATATGTATTTAACGATCATAAGTTTGATCTTTAGGACTTTAGGTTTTTATATGAGATTAACATTTTAATAGTTCATGTTTTTAATGGGTGACTACATTAAAAAAAGTCTATATTGAAAGAGATTAATATAGATGTTTTGTGTATATACACACATGTATTTATATTTTTTGTTTTATCTATTCATTGTGCGGGTTGAAAAAAAGGTCTGCACCTTTTGGGTGCCTTGCGCCTCAGGCTCCAAAGTGTCACCATGCCTTTGTGCGCCTTGGGATTTTTAAAACACTTGTTAAACTTCATTTATTCTCATAAAATGAAGGTTAATAGTTGAATCTTATGTGCGTTTTATATATCATTCTTGGTTAAAAACTTCATTTTTTTTCCATGAAAGTATTTTGATTATGCATATATTCATATATCTATATATATATATTTATGTTTTTTTTATATAGTGTGCCTTAAGTAAAAAAGCCTGCCCCTTTTGGTGCGTCTTGCGCCTCAGGCTCCAAAGGGCCATTGCGCCTTTGTGCGTCTTGGGCTTTTTAAAACATTGGACATGATTGTACTCAGATGTTAAACCCTTGGAAGGTGTTTGTTTCGTGGTATTGCGAGTTATAAAAAATAAGCTTGTGCAACTTCTCTTCAAACAACAATATCCAAACGAGTTGTATTTATAACCACTCATTTCTAACCACTCAAAATAATCATTAATTTCTAGTCATTCATTTCGAACCACTCATTTTTAATCATTCCTTTCTAATCAATCATTTCTAACCCCTCAAAAGTCAAAATAATATCTCATTTCTAATCACATCCAAACGAATTATTGTGTATAATCACTCTACAAAAGCTCACAGTCACATCCAAACGAGCTATTAACTGCAACTGCTCTACAAATAACCATATCCATACGAGCTATTACTAAAACTCAAATTTTTAATCACTAAAAATAATCACTCTACAATTTCACATCCAAACATGTTCTTGAATTAAAGAAACTTCATGCTTCCATTGTTTTTACACTTGCTTGCCCAAACTGCAAACATTTGAAAGTTCCGAGCTATTGACAGTTCGGTGACTCTACATATGGGTAGAGGATGAAATTCTTAAGCCTGAAAAAATTGATTCCTTTCACTTCAGTTTTCTCTCAATTTTTTCGAACTCCTGAAGAAACGAATGTAATTATGCTCAACCCTTTGTCTTAGTGTAATTATTTGACCGATCGCTTACTTTGAGTGAAAAAGTTAGGAGAGTTGAAACTCGGAGAATTACTGGACACACCACCTCCTGGTTTGGATGAAGCCATAGCAATTGCAAAGGTATATATTAAACTATTGCTTAATCTGCCTTCTATTTGTGCTTGACATGTTAATGGGATTCCTCATGGTATTAATTCTAGTTATTTCCAGGTCATTCAATTTCTTGAGTCCCCAGAGTATAACATGTTTACTCGCATAGTTTTTGACACGGCGCCCACTGTAAGCTATCCAACATGTTCTCAAATTAATTTCTAACACCATTCATATAACATTCTGTTCATGGCGTGTCAGGGTCATACTTTACGGCTTCTATCCCTGCCAGACTTCTTAGATGCTTCCATAGGCAAGATATTAAAGGTATGATTACTTGAAATCATACTGCATTCTGAGATCCTAAATACATCGCCAATGCGATATCTTATGTTGTAGCCTTTAGGAGCAGTAAAAGGAACTTTAACAATCTATATGCATGTTAGATCATTCTTTTTCCCTACTAGTAGTGCATCTATTCTTTATACGTATTCTTTTTCTTGGCGTTCTTCTAACAGACCTCAAGTCACTAAGTTTTGGACACGAAAGAGAGGAAAGAAAGGACGTGTATGTTTTTTTGTAAGGGTGTGTGATTTGTGGCACCCTGAGGATATTGTTAGTTAAAAAGGAAGTCACTGCGAGGCAAGGTTTTTTGGGATTTAAGTAGTAGCCTTTTGGTCCATGAGAGGAAAAATGTTTTTAGTATCATTTTGCAAGGCTCATATTTAATGTTCTTGCTGGTGCTCTCGAATTTCCCTTGGCTGGTTACTCTTTCATCTGGTCGTTTAATTTTCTCTTCTCACTTTATATTTCAGCTTAGACAAAAAATAGCTTCAGCTACCTCAGCCATTAAATCTGTATTTGGACAAGAAGTTAATCGGCAGGATGCAGTAAGCTAATTTTCATGAAGCAGATATTAACCACATTTTGCTGTTCCATTAAAACCGTTTGTTTCACACAGGCTGACAAATTAGAGAAATTGAGAGAGAGAATGGTAAAAGTTCGTGAGCTCTTCCGTGACAAAGAATCAACAGAATTTGTCATTGTTACAATCCCCACGGTATTAAACAATGCGACTCTAGTTATATGTTCCTGGCTAAAGATAGGCATGATCATGGACACTTTTTTCACTCGAAATCTCTATACTTTAATCAGGATATTTATATTCCATTGAATTCCACTTGTTCATCAAGACATATGGTTCGTGTATATATCTCTGGTAAAACTGGTTTGTCATGAAAATGAATATTCATTTATTTGTAGATGACGAATTGTGGAATTAGTAAATGTCTTATTGAAGCACAAACTGTATGGAGAGTGAATATTAGCTTTTACTTCTACTTGAGCTCATCGAATATGAGATGAGAGTCGCTAATATTATATATTTTGGTAAAGGTTATGGCAGTTAATGAATCATCAAGGTTGCATGCCTCTCTAAAAAAGGAATCTGTCCCTGTCAAGAGACTCATCGTAAATCAGATTCTTCCTCAGTCTGCGTCAGATTGCAAGTTTTGCGCAATCAAAAGAAAGGTATTATACTGAACAACTCAATGGGAAATGTACAAATCTTTTTGGTTGTTATTTCATTTTCATTAAATACTGGAATACGTCTATTTTTTGGGAGAATCTTCATATTATATTCCTTATTTGTTGGAGTTTTACAAAATTCCCCACTCTGATTTGTATTATGTGAAAGTATGGTCAAATGTTTTTTTCTTCCCTAAAATCAGGATGATAGGAAGTCGTGTCTTCAAACTATTCGCAAGTCGTTTCATCTCCTATTAATATTAATCTCAACTTGTTTGGTATTTTTAAATTTCCTAGCCCATAATTGTGGAAAATGTCGGTTGATAGTTTGAAATTTAGCTCAACCTATCAACTTAAAGTCTTAGGTTCATTGGCGATTGAACATGATTCCAACCCTTTTCAATTTGTTGACATCACCTTCCCTTATTGATCATCTATAAAGTACAGATACTTCAAAATAAAGAAAGAATCCGTGTCGGACACGTATCGGACACACATTTTACTCGACGCTTCTGAGACAAGTGTCCTTATTTTATTTTGTTTTTTTAATAATCGGACACATCTTGTAAAAATGTGTGGTCTTTGAGCCCAAATTTTAAAAGTTCAAACTCAAGATGTTATTGTTATAATCAACTAAATTATATAACGGTAAAGAAAAAGGTAAAAGAAGAAAAAAAATAATAAAAATAAATAGGTCATCTCTTTCACTTATCACCAAAAACCAACCACCTTTCCCTCTTCTTCACAAAAAAATCCATTTTCATCTTCTAAAATATTCGTTTACCGCCACCTCCATGTGACATGCCTAATCGACTTTCATTCTTATTAACTTGATATTATATGTTTTTTAGTAGAGTGAATTTAGTATTTTATGCTATATTTACATATTCAATAAAAAAAAAAATTTAACGTATTTTCGCTGTATCCGTGTTCTAATTTTTTAGTAAATGGCGTATCGCTGTTCTTGTCGTGTCTCGTGACTGTTTCTGTGGTTCATAGTTGAATATCTCTTACGAATAGTCTCAAATGCTTGCATCATTCAAAAACATCTTGTAGCATAGCTTAGGCAGATTCTGCAGCTAAATTATTTGAGCATGGGGCATAAATGTGTTTCAGGATCAACTGCGTGCTTTGGATCTCATCCGAAACGATCAAGAACTCTCGAACTTGATGGTGATTGAGGCACCATTAGTTGACGTCGAGATTCGAGGCGTTCCAGCTCTAAAATTTCTTGGAGACATCATTTGGAAATGATTGTGTCGTTCAAGAAAACACAAAGCAATTTGCAGGTAACTTTTTTTTTACCCTCTTCTATGGTTTTTTCCTCTTAAAAACTTTTGGATACAGAGAAAAACACTTATTACACCCAAACATATGAGTTAGAGAGATAAAGAAAGCCAGACAACTCAGATTGTAGCTCTCCAGTTGAACTGTATAAGTAGAGCAAACACAAATTTTCAAATCTTAGAGTTCATGAGATATAGTTTTGAAAAAGAAAAATCAATCTCAAGGTGTACCTTGTAATTTACTAATTTGCACAGAATGGTGCCTGAAAAATATGGATGTTATATATTTTTTGGCACAATGTTAATGTGTAAACTAAGATTTTTTTTTTTTTATGATTATTTTTTTAATTCTGCGCTAAAGCCTAGGCCCTCTTGAATCATACTCACAGTTCATTCTCTGCTAGTGTTTTTAAAATCTTATATATACACATATAATCGTATCTTAATCAATTTACGCACACTTCAGTTATTCTTACCGAACATACTGTCCAACCCTATAACATTTAGCTGTCAAGAAAATTCATAAAAAGTTAATTTTTAAACGGGTCATAACCTTATATTTAACCTATAATTATTTTTACTTCAAGACCCTTTGATCGCTAGATTAACTCATAATAGTTATTTTCTTGGCTAGTGTTCAGGGAAGCTTTGCTTGCTCAACCGTAATTTTGGGAGAATGAGTGTTTGTATTTATTAATTCTAGAGATTTGAATCTATAATTCTGGGTCATTAGGTAAATGTTGATGTAGTTGAACTACTACTTTTATTAGTTATTATAATCGGTTCTTAGAATGCTAAAGATGTGAATTGTCAATTTCTTTTGGTATTATTTATGACATTCAACCATTTGTAAAAATAAACAAGTCTATTAGACCTAAAATATATGTTTAACAGTTAAATTTTCAATTTTGAGAACAATTGGCTGTTCAATTTCAAAAGGCCTTGAATAAGTTAATGATTTTTTTTTTTTAATTCAATAAGTTAATGACTTAGAAACATAAAAATGAAACTTTAGGACATTTAAAAGTTTGAAGACCCACTTTAATGGACAAGTGACTTGACTTTAATGGCGTTGAAATTTGTATCAATATCAGAATTTATGGTGTTGAAATTAGTGGGACTTGACTTTAATGGTGTCCCATTAATGGGAATATTACAAAATGGAAAATAATAATATTTGATTCATGTATAAGTCAGTTGAAAGTTGATTTCTGTGCATATAT
>JBBMEG010000003.1:840012-861821 GCA_037832605.1 Cyclanthera cordifolia
AATACATATTTATGACAATAGTCATAAGTTGAACAATTTATTTTTATAATTAGAGTTAAATATTTAAGAGTGAAAAAGAAAAAAAAAAAAAAAAGAAAAAAATTTAAACACAATAAAAAAAAACAGAAAATAAAATAAAGAGAACGCCGGGTTAGGAACCCTTCCGGCCCAACCCGGCGCCCCAAAAGGGCCCATAATTTTTTGATTATCAAATGAAGTAAAATAATCGATTAAACAAACAATAATAAAAGATCAAATAGATATTAATGATAATACATATGTAAATATTATTGATAAAATAAATACACATAAACAAAATATACACAATTTATAATTAAATAGGTTAAATAAACCAGTTGGTAAATAATATTTCATTCATTTTAAGAGTTCATGGTTAAGTCAAAAGTCCCAAACGCAGGGTTGGGAAGCTGTAGTCGTGGCTCAAATTAAACAGTCAGCTTCAGGAAATTTTTTTTTTGTACGATGAGCGAAAACCTCGTACACATGATAAGAATTAAAAAAATTAAATAGAACAATCATAAACACATGGCAAAATAAAAATAAGGTGAAAAAAAAAATGACAAACCCATAATAAATGATAATAAAACCGATTAATTAAGCCTTTATTGGTGGCGAGAAAATCGAAAACAACGCGTGGCAGTTTTACCGGTTCAGCCGGTAGCGCACTCTGGGCAGCGGCGGTTCCCAATTTCCAAAAACAGCGGCTCTGGGTCTGATGACGACGCTTCCCATTTTCAAGAACTCTCACAATTCTCAATTCTCTTCTTTGATTCCTTTTCATTGCGTTTCTTGTTTTGAAACTTTGATCAACAGCTAATCATCTGTTGCACATTGACTCTATTTTTCTCTGTTTCTTCTTCTTATCGCCTCGACATTGATCTTTCCTTTGCCGCAAGTCATTATTTGGACAGTATCCAGGTTGGTGGTTGCAATTTTTGATTTCGTATACGAATTATGCTTTGTTTCAATCGTCTGCGCAACTTGTTGTATTCCTTGTGTAACCTCTTTGGTTTGTTTTGATTTTGACGATTGGTTGGCATTTGAAATTCGTTTTTTATAAATTAGGGTTCTTCTCTCTGTGTGTGATTTCGTTCTTTAGAAGATTCATCGGTTTTTGGTGTTTACATTTCTTGATCCCCCACGGGTGATTTGGGAAGTTTAAGACTGTGAACAGTTTTTCGTTATCTTTTCTCATTGGTGTTCTATGAGATGACGGGTCTTCTAAATTTGTTGTGATTTACTTTTGCGGTTAATTTCCCCAATAAATTGTCTATTTCAGGTTTGAGTTGAAACTCTGAATCTTTCCTGGTGATGGTGTTCTGTTCATTACGAAATATTAGATTGTCTAAAAGTGTTTTATGCTGGAATTTTGGGTCTCTTTGAGGGAAAAGCTTTAAAGTGACTGTCAGTTATCTTATATTCTCTCTTTATTTCAGTTATATATCTATCCATTGGGGATATTCGCAAGGTCAATCAGATGTAGGAGTACCCAAAGCTTATCGTGTATTTTACAGGGTTATGGCAACTTATGATATTGATCCTGATGTTATGAGATGGGGCCTTCATCTTTTGGATGTTTGTACCTTTACAAATGACAGTTCTAGCAGTACTGTTACTGAATATAGATTTGATCCGAGTTATAGTCAAGTGGGATATGTGAATGAAGGTTTTTGTGAGCCTTGTAATGTGAATTTGATGAACGATGAGGCTATAGCACATGCTTTTCAGGAAGAAGTGTCTTTAATTGATTCTATAGAAGCTTCTGGGGTATCTGATTCTGGGGAAGACCATTTGCAAGCATCTGTTCTTGCACAGGATTGGCTTCATCCTTCGGCTCGGCACAACCCTTATGCCTGTGGTAAGTCAGCAGATTTTTTGTCTTTGGTTGTGTCTCTTTCCAGTTTGCTCATTTCTAATTACTTTCCAACAATATAAATAGGGCTTGACGGCGATCAGAACATAACTTGTGTTAACAACATAAAAGTTGAGGAAACAGATGATTTGAGAGGTAACGAGGTGGAGAAAATGGGGAATTCCTCTTCATATCACAACACAGTAGATAATCCTTTTGCAGATGAAACCTCATCATATTCTTTGGAAATAATTAACGAGTTTTCCCTTGATGGCGAAGTGGGCAAAAGACTGAATCAAATTGTTCCTGTTGCGGTAAGTATGTATGTAGCTTTTATGTCAAATTCCTTGGTTGGTTTTGTCATCCAACATCACAATTTTTTTTTTAATCATGAGTTCATCTTGAGTTTGGCTGTACCTATTCTATGCTTAAGTTGGTATTAAGCATATTAAGTTTCACACATCATTGAAATTTTTTCTTATTCAAAGAAAATTATGTTAATATTGATGGCACAAACTTGGGGAATTAAATTTTAAATCTTTTGAAGTACAAAATTGGACCATTTATTTATTCATTCGTAACTTAGTGACATCAAAGTCAAAAGACACATTCTACCCTTGCATTTCTTACTCAAAAGTTCCACCAATTAGTCTCTTTAGACAAACTGAAAATAAACTCAACTAACAAAAGCCATCTTGAGTTGGCACTGTGGTCTTTTGAGGGTCCTGGAATTATGAAATACTTGGAGGAAATCCATTATTTTTTTTCTTTGAAATAATTTTTTTTTCAATTCATAATTAATTACATTGAAAACCAAATGTAGGAGGGCAGTTGTTCTAGTTGAAGTTTGCTTAAGTTGACTCGGACACTTACGGATATAAAAAACCAACTCAAACAATAAAATCCTTCTCATTAATTGCAATTTGCAACTAGGAATTGTATGGTCACATATTGTAGCAACTGTGTATGAATTCTATTTTGGTTATAAAGTGGGAGTTTCCATGAGCCCTTAGATGACTTGATATTAGCTATAGGGTCTACTATTGAGGATTGAAAAAAGATGGTAGTCTGTTGGATGAACGGCTAATTTAAAACTTCCATCCCGAGTAAATTGATATAACTTATACGACAGCTTTGAACAATGAGGAGCTCCAGGTAACATGCTCATTTCTCTAAATCCAGTTATATTTTTTGTTCTGTTGCAGCATGTTCCCAAGACCATTGAGAAGATACCTTCAGCTGATGAAGAGATGTCAGATCATCAGCGGTTAATTGAAAGGTCGTGTACTTGTTGCATCAGCAATTTTACATTATATGTATTTGAAGAATGAATTATATTGTTGTTTTTAAAAGAACAAATTATGTAGTAGAATTCTGATGCTGCTGTAGTCATTTCTAAGATGGGAACCAATTGTTTTTTCTGATTTTTTTTTCTCGAAAATTTGCTTTGTATTTATTTATAAGGAGCTAATGTTTGAATAATGATATGCCCCCCATTCGTCATGTCTATAAACGGCGTCCTAAGATGAATGTTCATTAGTCGGTTAGTTAACCGTTAGTTAGTACCCTTTAGGAATAGGATAAGGAATGGTCAATCCTATTAGGACTAGGATAAGAACATTAGACTATAAATAAGAGAGGGAGCAGAGGTAAGGATAGATATGAAGAATAGGATTGAGAGTGAGTATCTGGGTTTGAGAGTGATCTCAAGATAGGGAAAGTCCGAGTGCCTTGAACACTTGGGGTTATAAGAGAAAAATTTTGGGACCGATGACTACACGAATGGAATCAAGAGTAGAGAATTTGGAAAGCAAAGTAGGAGATATTTCGTCGATGATACAGAAGGAAGTCGAGAAAGTGAGAGTCTGGTTAGCGGAGAGTAGAAGAAGACGATCTCAGAAAATATTTCGTCAACGATGCAGGATTGTATAAATTTGTTGAGATTGCAAATGAAAGAAGACCGACTGGTGGAACGAAGTGAATTAGAGAAATTATTTTTTCCAGCGAAGGGTCGAGACGATGCCAAGATCGATTCAGGAAACATGGGAGAAGGATCGACGGCTAGAGATGAAATCGGTGATAAAGAAGAAATGAGTTTTGGGAAGTCTTTGATCTCTAGCTAAGAAAGGAGAAGGATCGACGGCTAGAGATGAAATCGGTGATAAAGAAGAAATGAGTTTTGGGAAATCTTTGATCTCTAGCTAAGAAAACTTGAAGTTCCCGTTTATGGAGGTGCTGAAGATCCTCATGGATGGATTCTACAGGTTAAACGCTATTTCTCAATCAATAGATTATCTGAAAAAGAGAAGTCAGAAGCATCAATTTTATGTCTGGAAGGAGCAACATTGAAATGGTATATATGGGCTGAGGCTCGACAACCAATAAAGAATTCGGAGGAATTCTGGCGGGCATTGGTTCGCCGGTATACGCCAAGGAAGATGGGTAGTTTACACGAGAGATTTTTCTCACTAAAACAAGATTCAACTGTGCAAGATTATAGGGAAAAATTCAAAGAATTTTCAGCTGAAATTTTGCTTGATGAAGAAACGCTTGAAGGAAAATTTATCCAGGGGCTGCAAGAAGATATTCACATGGAATTGCGTGTTGGTCTCCCTAAGGGATTAATTCCTATTATGGAACGTGCCGAGGAAATAGAAGAGAAATTAAAATACTTTGGAAATAAAAAATCACCGTTTAATAAAATGATTGTGGGAAATTCTAAAGGAATGCTTGCATCATGTACTTCATCTCGTATTGTTACTATTACTCTGCATGTTAATAAAAGTTATGTAGGAATTTGTAAAGATGGGTATGGAAGAATGCACGATTCTCCTTATAGAAGACTAATTGATACAAAACTGCAAGTAAGAAAAGCGAAAGGTTTGTGTTTCCGTTGTGAGGAAATTTTTTTTTCCGGGACATAGATGCAAAACAAAAGAGTTGCACGATATGGAATTTTTATTAGTTCCTGATGATCCTGAAGAACCATGGATAGAACAACAGAATGTGTTAATAAGAGAGGAAGATCGTGTGAATGGAAGTACTCCGAATACAGTAGAATTGGCTCTTCATTCTATGATGGGTATTGATTCCCCAAAAACATTGAAAGTTCGAGGCCGTTTAGGCGAGTAAGAAGTGGTGGTTCTTATTGATTCAGGCGCGTCTCATAATTTTATTTCACGGGCTATAGTTGAGGAACATAAATTGTCGTTTCAAGACATTGATAGCTATGGTATTATTTTCGGATCTGGTGCTTCTATTCGAGGGTCACAAATATGCAGGAAGTTGGTGTTGCATTTAGGTGAATTGACAATAATACAAGATTTTTTGCTTATGAATCTTGGCACTGCTGACATTATTTTGGGTGTTCAATGGTTATCTACTCTGGGGGACGTTGTTACAAATCATCAGTTGTTGGAAATGCGTTTTTCGGTGGGGAAATCTTCAGTTATACTTAAAGGAGATCCGTCGTTGGTGCGTTCTCAAATTTCTTTGAAATCTGTGATAAAAACTCTTAAGCATGAAACGGAGGGATTCTTTGTGGAATTGAATACAATCAGTACTCAAATACCAATCGATAGAAATGCCATTTTTCAACAGCTTCCTATGGTAATTCGTGATGTTTTGATTTTTTATGAAGCTATATTTCAACTATTATCGAGTCTTCCACCTAAACGTGGTTTAGACCACAGTATTGAGCTCGAGGTAGGAGCAATTCCAGTTAATGTTCGACCCTATCGATATCCTCCGTATCAAAAGAATGAAATTGATAAGTTGGTGGAAGAAATGTTAATATCGGGGATAATTCGATGGAGCATTAGCCCTTATACCATCCCTGTTTTACTAGTTCGCAAAAAAGATGGTGGATGGAGATTCTGTATTGATTATCCGGCTCTAAATAAGAATACTATTCCCAATCAGTTTCCAATTCCCATTGTGGATGAACTTTTGGATGAGCTTCATGGTGCTCGTGTATTTTCTAAAATAGATTAGAAATCTGGGTATCATCAAATTCGTTTGAAGGAGGAAGACATTCAGAAATCAGCTTTCCGTACTCATGATGGTCATTATGAGTTTGTTGTAATGCCTTTCTGATTACGTAATGCTTCTACTACTTTTCAAGCCTTAATGAACAAAATTCAGCATCCATATCTCCTTTTGGAAGTTCTTCGGGAGAATTCATTAGTTGCAAATTGGAAAAAATGTCGTTTATGTTTAAAGCAGATTGATTATCTCGGGCATATTATTTCAGAAGATGGAGTACTGCAGATTCTTCTTAAGTTGAAGTAGTAAAGGATTGGCCACTTCCTCGAAATATTAAGGAATTGCATGGATTTTTTGGGTTAACTGGTCATTATAGGAAGTTCGTTCGTAATTATGGTGTTATTGCTCAATCCGTTAACTCTACAGCTACGAAAATATAGGTTTTCTTGGATACCAGAGGCTATTCTTACTTTTGAAGAACTTAAAAAGGCTATAATTGCAATTCCTGTGTTACAACTCCCTGATTTTACGAAACTGTTTATTATTGAAGCCGATGCATCTGGGGTAGGTGTTGGCGCTGCTTTTCTTCAGAATGATCGTCCTGTGGCTTTCTTTAGCCATGCATTGGTAACTCTTCATCGAAACAGACCAGTTTATGAACGAGAATTGTTAGATATTGTTTTAGCAATTCAAAAATGGAGACCATACTTGTTGGGAAGACATTTTATAGTACAGACTGATCAAAAAAGTCTTTAATTCATTTTAGACAAACGGTTTGTGTTGGAGGAATATCAAAAGTGGTTAGTCAAACTTATGGGGTTTGATGTTGAGATCTGTTACAAACCGGGAAAATTGAATATGGTGGCTGATGCATTGTCTAGACTACCAAGTGTGGTGGAAAATAATGCAATATCGTGGATAGGTAATATTAACACTAAACATTTGGTTGAACAACAACAAGTAGATCCATCAATCCAAACAATTATTCAGAATCTGAGGGATGGACAAACAATATTGAATGACTATCATTATAACGATTCTTTGCTTATGATGAAAGGACGAATTGTTCTTCCTATTGGATCACCCACCATTCCTCTTTTACTAGAATTGTACTGTTCTTCTCCTATGGGTGGGTGGTCATGGTGGAGCTTTAAAAACATTGCAACGTTTGGGAAAAGAATTTTATTGGAAGGGAATGAAATCTAGAGTTCGTGAATTTGTGCAATCTTGTTCCGTGTGTCAACAGGCGAAGCACCTCATGCCAGCCCCTGCTGGGTTGATTCAACCTTTACCGATTCCATTTATCATTTAGAGAGATATTTCGATGGATTTTGTGACAGGATTGCCAAAGTCACAAGGTTGTGATACAATTATGGTAGTTGTGGACCGTTTTTCTAAATATGACATTTTTTTCCAATTAAACATCCTTTCACTACCCCTACTACAACAGAGGTTTTTAATCGTGAAGTTGTGCGTCTTCATGGTGTTCCTTAATCAATTGTTTCAGATTGTGATCCAACTTTTACAAGTACATTTTGGAAAGAATTGTTTAAAGCTCAAGGGACAAAACTCAAGTTTAGTACAACCTACCGCCTTCAAACTGACGATCAGACAGAAATAGTGAATCGGGGTATGGAGATATATCTTCGATGTTTTACGATGCATTGTCCATCTTCATGGTTTAAATGGTTAACATGGGTGAAATTTTGCTATAACACGTCGTTTCATTCGGGACTTCGTGTTTCTCCTTTCAAATGTGTCTACGGCCGTCATCCTCCGACTGTAATACCGTATAGATTAGATGGTTCAGTTGTTGCTGCGATGGATAGCCAATTGATAGCTCGAGATGCCCAATTATCCTTAATTCGAGAGAATTTGTTTGAGCTCAGCAGTATATGAAGACATCCGCTAACCATAAAAGTCGAGATCTTTCTTTTGAAGTAGGTGACTTTGCATATCTTAAACTTCGACCCTATAGGCAGGGAACACTTCTTAAGCGTTTAAACGCTAAACTTGCTCCTCGTTTTGTGGGACATTTAGAGGTATTGGAGCGCATTGGGCCAGTTGCATATAAGTTGGCATTACCCCCGGCGGTTCGGATTCATTTAGTATTCCACGCTTCTCAACTTTGACGAGCTATTGGGAATACACTTGTGGTCAGTCCATTCCAAACAATCTTGTAGCTGATCATTCTATCGCTTTGACCCCATTGCAGTTTTAGGCATTCGTCAAAATTATAGTGATCATTTACAAACAGAGGTTTTAATCAAATGGGATGCGCTTGATGACAGTGATGCAAGTGGGAGGATTCAGAATTTATTAAAAAGAAGTTTCCAGAATTTCACCTTGAGGACAAGGTGAATTTTTGGGGGCCGAGTGGTGATACGCCCCCCATTCGTCATGTCTATAAACGGTGTCCTAAGATGAATGTTCATTAGTCGGTTAGTTTACTGTTAGTTAGTACCCTTTAGGAGTAGGATAAGGAATGATCAATCCTATTAGGAGTAGGATAAGGAATGGTCAATCCTATTAGGACTAGGATAAGAACATTAGACTATAAATAAGAGAGGGAGGGGAGGTAAGGATAGATATGAAGAATAGGATTGAGAGTGAGTATCTGGGCTTGAGAGTGATCTCAAGATAGGGAAGGTCTGAGTGTCTCGAACACTTGAGTTATCTTGTATCTTTATTATCTTTATAATATAATATATATTAGGTTCTTATCAATTTGATATTAAATAATTCATGGAAATTATTTGATTTATCCGTGGTTGTCTGGTAACTGGTACAAAATTTTGATTTATCCATAGATTGTTTGAGATAAACATGTCTTGCTTAGTTCACATAGTCTATGAGGGAAATGTTTCTAGTCTTCTGTTTTTCATTTTTTGAGGTAAAAAGTGGATTGTAGTATTTAGTTCATGGGGTACCATTATTTATTAGATGCATATGATGTTAGCGTCTGATATTTGAACATTTTGGCTTTTTCTAGATTGCAGTTGTATGAGCTGATTGAGAATAAAGTTCAAGGAGATGGCAACTGTCAGGTTGTTATTTAGGTCCCGTTTGATAATCATATTTTTTTGGTTTTTGGTTTTTGAAGTTTAAGCCTACAACTATCACTTGAACCCATAATTTTCACGACTTTGATGCCTAGGTATCTTACCTGTGTTTTAAAAACAAAACCAAATTTGAAAGCTAAAAAAATAGCTTCCAAGTACTTGTTTTCTGTTTTGTTTATGAAGTTAACTGATGTATAGTCACTTCAGTTTCGTGCTTTATCAGATCAGCTATATCGATCTCATGAGCATCATGACGTTGTGAGAGAACAAATTATAGAACAGGTACGACTCTACTGTCACCAATGCATGATATATCTGTATTAATGTGTTGAAACCTTTTTCACTTCGATTGCATCAGCTAAAGTTGTGTCGAGATATGTACGAGGGTTATGTTCCAATGGCCTATGACGAGTATCTGAAGAAGATGTGCAAGTAATGAGATCATTTTTTTTAAGAAAATACTGGTTCCCTTGATCTTGTTATATTATTCAGGTTTTATACCTAACTTCATTATCTAATTTAAATGAATCAGGAAAGGAGAATGGGGTGATCATGTTACACTACAAGCTGCTGCAGATTGGGTATTTCTCTATTTTCTCTTATTGTGGATTATGTATTTGAATTAGAATTTTCTTTTATTGGCATGCTCCTTGAGGAAAAGCAACGTGTGAAATTCTTTCACAGGCCTTTTTGTTGTTGCATTTTTTGCAGTTTGGAGTTAAGATATTTGTAATAACGTCATTCAAGGATACGTGTTCAATTGAAATACTTCCACAAGTTGAAAAGTCCAAACGAAGTAAGATTCTTAAACGGAATTCTTGTAAAAAATAATGAACCTTTGTTCTTGAAATTTTTGTCGATATAGTTTTAGTTGTGCCATTAAATCACTTTATTTTGTGCAGTTATTTTCTTGAGCTTTTGGGCAGAAGTGCACTATAATTCAATTTATCCCGAAGGAGGTACTTTTTTCTTTACTGTTTCCATAAGTTGATAATAATTATTTAATTGATTAATATTACATAATTAATACATTAGAACATTTTTCTCTATTTAAACAAATTGGATATTTAAAAAATTCTAAAAGAAAATAATTAGAACAGACAAACTTAGTCCAACACTCGGAAGATTCCTCAATTATTTGATTTATGATTTATTACTTTTCAGAAATCCCAAGTTCGTACAGGAAGAAGAAGAAGAAATGGTGGAACTTCTGAGTTTGAATTTGAATGATTGACAAGTTGGTGGAATGCATAGGCTGCTGACAGAAAAGGGTATATATAATTGATAGTTGCTGATGCTCACATGTAAATATTTGCACCTTAATTAATTCATTAATTATATTACAACATATTATTCTTTGATTGTTGCTGCTGATCATGATTCATCATCATGTTTTTGTTTCGGCTTTCCCTGTAAATTACACCGAGAATTTATGATATATATCATTTGAAACCATTAGTCTTCACTCTCTAGATGGTTAGTAGTTTATTCAATTGCTGAGAATATTTCAGAACAATTTTCAATTCTAAGATTACTTTTAATTATGATAACCAAATATTGAAAGAGTATGCTAGCCAGCCAGTTTCCAATCTTGTTTATTTTCAAGTCAGGAGTTATGGTTTAGTGGGTCGAGCAGAAAGTTGGGTGCTGCACCCACCAACTCTTTCAAGTGCTTTTGCTTTTTCAACATCTTGGTTTATGGTGATTTTGATGGCTACCCAGCTCCCCCACGCTACTGAATATAATTCTTTTTATCTCATAAAAGTTTTTATAATTTAATTAATTATTGTCACTATAGATTCCATCTCGTATTCTAATGACTACTTGATTATTCGATTAATCCAATACTTCTTTAATTCAACAACTTTTGATGATAGAAAGTTACATATGGATAATTTACTCGGACTTTTATTCTCCTCTCTCCTTCCTACCTTAGTAACTTCTACAACTTGCCTTGGAAGATAAAAAAATAGTTATGATTGACAATACTGATGTTGCAACGAAAATCTCCCTCAAACCCTAAAATGAGTTTTTTCAAAAAGAATGAATAAGAAAAGAGAAGCTTCTATAATTAATAATCATGCGAAGAAAAGAACCTCCAGATCCACCACTTTGACCTTTTCAGTGTTCAAAGTCACTAATTCATTCCACAGTTGCTTTTCAAAAAAAAGAAAAAAGAAAAAAAAAAAAAAATATTTATATATACACACATACATGTACACATATCAGCATCCATCATTTTTCAACCATAATACAAAAGGCAAAGCGCAGAGAGATCCAGTAGCCTAAGAAAGAGACCACAATACTTATTCTTTAATATCTCGGGTAAGTTTATGCACATCTCAACTATTTTCTTAGACAAGTGACTGACTCTACTACATTGTTGCAAAGGAGACATGTTATTCATAATAAATTCACTGAACAATTAAATTAATATATACCAACCCAAAACAAGGGATTCTGCAAATCAGATATATGAGAAATGAATGGTATAAAAAAGGCTGGTAAGCCTTACAAAAACTAAGAGTTCTTCATAATATGACGATCAATACATATATTGTTAAGAATTAGGCATACACGTTAGAACATCCAACCCCAATGACAACAAAGAAATGATCTCTGCAACGAAGAAGACTTGGCAAGAGGGCCAGCCAGGACTTGTTATTTATGTTGATGAATATAAGCAGAAAGCAATTTCTGTAAAATCAATTCTAACACAGCTAAGTGGATAAGTGGATAGGGTAAGAATGAACCGTAAGTTACTCGCCTGATAGCTCGCATTCAATCATTTTCTGAACATCGTTGACAACTAAATATGCTTTGTAGAGACCAATCACCTCATCTTGTTTTTTACTATTCTTCCATAGCTGCACAACAAACATAATCAAGATCTTGACATTAGAAGGGATGAGAGACAAGTTTCCAACGGTAAGACATCTGATTGCGAAGAAACTCACCTGTATCGCTGGCATCTTCTGGTAGATTCATTGACGATTCAGGTATGTAAGAAAGAGTACAAAAAATAAAACTATCAGGACTGGTATCATATAAACCACGAATCGAAAGGAACAAAATAAAATGAGAGAAAGAAAAGATGATGCAGTGTATTCGATCAAGTCATCCATCAAAGTAACTCAAGCTCAACACACCCCACGACCCCATGTTCAACAAACTGCAAATTGAAAATGTTCCTGAAGGTAATGAAACACAAGTCTAACTTCCACTACAAACAGAGCCTCTAGTACAATATCCAAAGATGAAACATCCCATACAAAAGTAGAATTAATCAGAATCACAAGTACTTCCTACTCCTAGAGAGGATTTATACAAAAGTTTAGGCAACACAAACAAAATGAAATAAACAGAAAAAAAGCTGAAAGAAACTTACAGCTAATCCGGCACGAACAACTAGCTTGTGCGGCACCATATTGACATCAATGCAGTAGAATTGCAATCTACAATTGATCAAGCACATACAAACTTCAATAAAAACATGCACACTGATCTTCTAAATATTATCCAGCACTTGGCAAATGATGATACATTTACTATTTTAATCATTCAATTAGTTAGATATTGGGTAAGAGCTAACCTGGGGTAATAATCAGCAGCCAATCTTTCCAATTGGGGTTTTAAATAGATATAATTTCTGCACCAGTCAGCCATCCTACGGATCCATATAAACTAACTTTTCAACAAAAGAAGATGAAATACTACTTGAAAATGTTGAAAATGCTGGTGAGAAAAACTAGAGAAAAATATCACATCATTCGCTTAACAATCATAAGAATCATTCAACGAAGGTTATTATGTTTCAGTGAAATCCCAGGGAAAATCAAGCAGTTACGGACAAATTTTCCAGATAAACAATAAAATTCTGTTCAAACAAGATCCAATAAAACTCAAATCCAATCACAACATCCAGGTTTCAATATCTAAATCTAATAAGCCTATAAACGCCCTGTACGAAAATTTCACAACTAACTCAACATTTCCTATAAAAGTCAACAACAAACGCATACATACCATACAAGAATCGCGAGCTCGTTTCGCTCCTCTGCATCCGCAATAGCCTTATCGAAATCAAGTTCACTACAAATGGACTTGAGCTCGATCGAAACAGGAGATTCATCACGAAATTGCAGGGGTTTCTCTTTGGTCCAAGCCCCGAGCACCGAAATCTTCTCACCAGTCGCAGAAACTTTCTGAGAAAGCGGCGGAAATTTTCGGGACAAAGGAAGCCTGTTGAAGCCAGAGACGGCGAGGCTAGCTGCCGGAAGGTCAAAAGGAGCGTCCAATTTAGGGAAACATTTAACGTTTCCGAGGTGAAGGGACAAAGATTTCACCATTTCGAAAGGAGGAAGAATCAGAAAACGGCGAAAAGAGGAGAGAAAATAGGAAGAATAGGTCAGAGGCGGCGGGGTTAAACAGGGTTCCGGCGGGGTCCCACCGGGAATTCAGACTCAGTTTAGAGATTTTTCCGATCGATCTCCGAAAAATATCAAAACCTTGACGAAACGATATTTCGTTCTGTTTGAAGAATAAACAAAAATACCAAAAACAAATTGGAATTTAAGAAACTCAATAAAGTCATAAATAAAGAAAATGAAAGGCAAGCCGTCGCTGGCAGATGCAATCACCATTTTTACTCCTTTTCATTTTTTGAAGCATTTGGACTTTTTATTTATTTATATCACACACCATCTTTTATAAAATTGAAATCCTATTAAATGTGCTCCCATAATAATTATATAAATTTTAAAATATTTGTATCTATAAATATTTTTATATTGTATTATAAATATTTAATATTATAAGAAAGTAATTGACAATAAATCGATTACATTTTTCCTCAAATGATTGTATATGTGATCATTTTTTATAATTGAGTAATATTGTAATTTTCTCTAAAATTAAATTTGAATATTCTTGTTAAAGCGAGCATAGCATATTTCGTATCAACAATATATTAATCTGTGGTTTGAGTTCTCCAATCTTTCTTTGTACTTGTAATGGGTAAAATATCTCGGAATACTCGAACAAGGCCAGGATCTCCCCAGGGATCGGCCAAAGGGTGTCGGAAGACCCTGAGGGTCGGCCAAGGGAGGCAACAACCTCCAGGGATTCGGCCAAGTCCATCCGATCCCCCGAGAGTCGGCGAAGTCCATCCTGACCCCTCGGGAGTTGATCAAGGGAGGCCACAACCTCCAAAGGGTCGGCCAAGCCCATTCAGGCCCTTCGGGGGTTGGCCATGGCCAATCCGGTCCGCCTCAGGACCCAGCTAAAGTAGGTTTGACCCCCGAGCGTCAACCGTAGAGGTCAGGACTCCCCCGAGAGTCGATCGAGTCCTAAGTAACCCTTAGGACCATTGTACCGTAAGGTGGCAATGCCGGGAGTTACAAAGAGTAGGCCTAGTTGGGGTTATGCCCTAAAGGTCTAGTAGTTTGTATATTTAAGAACGAACATTTAATGTTAAACATTTAATGTCATTTTCAATTATTAATAAAAGTTATTATTTTTCATAAATTTGCGTATTTATATTCAAACGTCATTCAACCTTATCACATTAACTGGGTTAATGTTGATAAACCTTTGGTTATTAATATGAACCTAAATTGTCTGGTATTTGGACTAAAACTAGGGTGCCCAAGTCTTGGTACACTATGGGTGCGGCCCGCTTTGCAATAGTTGCAAACAACCCATTCCTAGTTGTTCATGTGGAGACATGTGAGTGGGGGTGTCTATGCAATTTTTTTTTTTTTTTTTTTTTTTTTGCATATGATTGGACCAGAAGTTTTATGATCGAGCTAGTAATTCCATTGTAGACTTGTATCAACTACTTCGCTAAGGATGATCTTATGTCAATGTGATCTTAATCCTGAGTGGGTTGCGAATTCGTGCTTTATGAAAGCGTCCTTTGATGTGCATGGGTGCGACCAGTTGTGAATTACGAACAAGCTCGTGAATGATCATATGACAGATAACCGATTATATTCGTGGACGATAACTTGTCATATAGTGCGAGAGAGTTCAACGGAGACATTAGTAGAATAAGCCTGATGTTAACGAGCATGAATTGGTTCCAAGTCCTTGTAGCTTCTAATCTATAGGTCCACTAGTCCCCGAGCTTACTCAATTACTGATACACTATTTTATTAGAGAATGAATTTGAAGAGTTCAAATTCACAAATTAATTATGTTGGACATAATTAATATGAGTGTTATGTTAAATGGATAAACTTAACTAATTAATATATTGATATATTAATTCAATTTATTGGATAAATTAATTATAAACAATTATTGGACAATTATTGAAAGAACTCAGCTAATAATATGTTGGACATATTAAAGTTTAGGAGAATTATAACTAATAAAAATGTTAGACATATTTGTTTAATAATTATTGGATAATTATTAAATAGAGAATATTAATTAAATATGTTGGACTTATTAATTGAATTAATAATTATTAGATAATGGTTATTTGTAGAAAAATAAATATATTGGATATACTAGTTGAAGAGATTTATTTATTATAATATATTGGATATATTATGGAGTTGCGATTTATTGGGATAAATATCAATTAAAAATAAATAAAACTAATTTTAAATTTGGATGGAAAAATCTTTGATTTTTTCTAAATATCTTTTATTATTGGATATTAAAAGATATTCTACTATAAATAGGAGACCTGTGAGGACTTTATTGATCATCCTACTCAATTAAGGGTAACCTAATTCTTAAATAGAGAAACCTCTTTGCAATTGAGTTCTCTTTTTCCTCTCGAGAAAAAGACTTCCAAGCTCTGTTCTCTAAAAAAAACTTCCCACCAAGACTCAGTGCACCATAAAAGATATAGTCTAGAAGATTAGAGGATGACGCCAATCAAGGTGAGTTTTTATTTACAACACGAAAATCACCTAGGGTAAATTGCATGTAGATTAATTGGATTAATCTAAAGTTAATTAATTAGATTAATTAATGTGAAAATTTTGTTATTCACACGCTTCCGCCGCGATTAAATGCATGCTCCTACCCCACAATTCCCAACAGGCTTGATTCCCTAAGGATAGGTCGTGGAGGTTAGGACTCTCCCTAGGAGTCGACCGAGTTCAAAGTGACGACTGGATCTCCTGATAACGACCAGGAGTTACGCCGAGAGGGCCAAAACCCCCATTAGGGGCGAGCCGTGGAGGTGAGGACCCATCAGGGTTGACCGAGACCAAAACCTATCTCTAAGAAGATTGGTTGAGTGAGCCAACCTCAAAAAGGTCGATCATGGAGGTTAGAACTCCCATGTGGACAAGTCGACCAAGTCGACCAAGTCTAAGTAATATTTAGGAGTGTTGCACCTGTCAGGTGTAACGTCTTGGGTTACATCAAGAAGGCCACAACCCCTTGTCGTGGAGGTGAGAACCTGCAAAGGTTTATTAAGTCCAAATAACTCCCAAGTCAAGGTCGTTACACCTTTAAGGGTAACTATCAAGAGTTATACCGGTAGTCATCCTTGGTTTAATGACAGACGTTTCTAACGGCTGACCATTAAGCCACCATTAAATGAGGCGTAGCAGTTACAAAACCGACTGCTATAAGAAGTCAGACTATTTCTCCATTCAGGGAGAAGTGAATCTCCATTAAGAACCTTTGTAATCCATTCTAAGGTTTAAAAGCTACCTCTAATTAACACTCATAAATTCTTACTGACTTAGGCATCGAAGGCCCGATGGCTTACACCACATCGGTGTGCCTAATTATTATTATTTTTTTTACAGGTTTCTCGTTCCCAATATTAAACAAATTGTACCATTGATCCGTTGATCATTTTTCGGCATCAACAATTGGCACCGTCTGTGAGGGCGAGAAAGTGTTCTACCTAGAAAGTTTAATCTTTACGCATTTTTCTGCAAAAATGTCGAATGTTGAGAACGAAAACCACCCTGGGGTTGGCCAAGGCCAAGACCCCCAAGGAGTCGACCAAAGGATGGCGAAAGTCCCCGGGGGTCAGCCAAATGGTGCTAGAAGACCTCAAAGGTCGGCCAAAGGGTGGAAAAAGACCTTGGGAGTCGGCTAAAGGATGCTGGGAGGCCTTAGGGGTTGGTCAAGCGAGGCCACAAGCCCTAGGGAGTTCATTAAGTCCATTCTGACCCCCGAGGTTTGGCCAAAGGAAGCTACAACCGACAAGGGGTCGGCCAAGCCCATCCCGACACCTAGGGTTGGCCAAGGGAGGCCACAACCTCTAAGAGGTCAGCCAAGTCTGTCCCGACCCGTTAAGGGTCAGCCAAGGGAGGCCACAACCCCTAAGGGGTCGGCCAAGCGCATGCCGACCCCTAGGGGTTAGTCAAGAGAGGCCACAACTCCCAGAGGGTCGGCCAAGGGAGGCCACAACCCTTAAAGGGTCGGCCAAGTTCGTTCTGATCCCCAGAAGGTTAGCCAAGGTAGTCCGAGACCCCTAGGGGTCAGTCAAGGGAGATCAGAACCCCAAGAGGTCGGCCAAGCCCATTTCGACCCCCCTAGGGTCGACCAAAGTAGGATGAGACCTCCTGAGGGTCGGGTATGGCAGCCATGACCCCTAGGGGTCGGCTAAGGTCAATACGGTCCCCTCAGGGCATTACTAGAGTAGGTTTGACCCCCCAAGGATCAAGCGTAAAGGTCACGACTCCCCTCGCGATCGAGTCCAAAGTAATCTCTAGGACCATTGTACCGTAAGGTGGCAGTGGCCTATTAAGTGTCGCAACAATTACAAAACCGGTTGCTATAAGAAGTCAGACCATTTCTCCATTCAAGGGGAAGTGAATCTCCGCTAAGAACCTTGTAAGCCGTTCTAAGTTCTAAAAGCTACCTCTAAATTACTCTCCTAAATTCTTACTGACTTAGGCATGACAGGCCCTGTGGCTCACACCACATCGATGTGCCTAAATTCTTCTTTTTTTGCATGCTTCTTGTTCCCAGTATTAAACAAATTGTACCATTGATCCGTTGACCATTTTTTAGCATCAATAGTACTTAAAAAAAGTTGAACACTCTCATCTTGGTAAACTACTTTTGAAAGCCCATTGAAACAAACCGTAAAATAATAGGTAAAATTTGAAGTTTTGATCAAACTTTTATGAGAATGAACAGTTAAGTGTTTACATGGTAACAATTGGATTAGTATATAGATTAGAATTCAAGAGATCTTGTATATTGTATTCTCTTAATCAAGAATTTTGGATTCAAATTTTCTTATGTTTATTGGTTATCAAACTAAAAAAATGAAAATACTATAGGTTTAATTTTCAAAAATCAAATATACATTTTGGGATCACGATTGAGTTAGGTAAGTTATGCATGGGGTGCACTTTATTGTAACATGAAGTTATTGGTAAATAGAGCATTTTAGCTTTTATAGTGCAACTAGTACGATGGTCACTGTGAGATTGATCGTACAAGTAGTTATGATACGTTAGAACATACATCCATGAGTGAGTACTTCTCGGTATACAGATTCTTGTAACCATGAATGTAGTTGACAGTTAGGGACGAGATAGTGGGTGAGATGAGAACGATGCTTACTCTGTTATGTAGGAGAATGAGAGTTATCTCTATAAATGTATTTTGTTGAAAGGATAGTTTAAATGAGAGTGATATAAGATGATGAAGGGAAAGCGTGTTTGAGTCATGATATAAGAATAGAGAAACTCTATTCTTCAAACGTGTTCTTTACCTTTCCCTCATCACTTATTATAATCGGTTGTCCAAACACGAGTTGAATTATCATAACTCAAACATAATCCCACACACAAATATCCAAATACAATTCAAACAGTTATGAAATGAAATAGGATTAACTTTATGGGAATATAATTTTTAGTCAACAACAAGAGCATAATTCTTTTTCATAAAGTTAGATATTAAAATCTTCACTCTCAAATTTGTTGTAAGCAAAGAGTATTATTTCTATTTTATTTTATCAACTTTAACTATTTGTGAGATGGAGGTTTAAAGCGTTAAACCTTTGGTCAAATATCTTAGCCAATTTAGTTTATATATTTAGTGTTTAATTGTTGTCATTCTTGTAACTAACAATTGCATACATGAAAAATGGAAGAGAGCGTCATCAATAATTGAGGAGTAATAGCAAGGAGAGAAGAAGCCATGAAGGTAGAGATAGAGAGTCGAAAGAATGTTGTGCAATTGTAAAAAAATGTCAGTGGAGGTTAAGGTTAAAGCCACGTCTCGTTAGAACCTCTCTCTCTCTCTCTCTCTCTATCTATATATATATATATATATATCTATCGCTCACCTTTTATTGGAAAATCGTTCAAACCTAAATTAAGACAAACTCTAACACTCTAACGTAAAAGTAGAATGTCTATCAGACGAGGCAGGGTGGGGAATTAATGACTTCTCATCTCCGATCCTATCACCAAAATTAATCACCGTCCTGTTGGTAATTCATATTTATTATTTTCTTGTAGTTATCAAAATTTAAAACTTTTATTATAAATAAAAAATTAAATCAAAATGATCAATAAATATAAATAATATATATATAGAGAGAGAGAGAGATAGAGAGATACACATATAATATGATAATTTTTAATGCTAAATGTTTTGTCTATTAAACCATATAATATAATATAAAATATATTAACCTTAGTACAAATAATCAATAATTACAATTAAAAAAAAATAAATTGCACATTTTTCTCTTAAACATCGATCTTAAACAAATATTTCATACACCTTAGTCACTAGCTACTCCATCTTTCTCTTCTGCTTCATCATCTTCACTACTTTCATTAACTTCAAAATCCTAAGAGTTGATAATGATTAATAGAAAAAAAAAAATACAAGGGTAGATTATTAGATAATACGATAATGATAATTGAGAAGACTATGATGATGGAAGGCAATTAAGAATAGTGATTACTATTCATTACCTAAATAATATTTACCCAGATCTAAGTAGGGTGTATATGGTGCGAGTTGAGTTGGGTTATGCGAGTTTTTAGGACCAACTCACAATTTTGGGTTGGTCATTCCATCAACCCGTCAAACCCCATGTAATAAAGCAACCCAACTCAACTCAACCTTATACTTTCGGGTTGAGTTGAGTTCTCGGGTCGTATTAATCTATTTTTTCTCTACCAAATCACTTTATTAATACCTAAAAATATATAAACAAATGAATAAAAAATGGTTGATATATATATACTTAAACTTAGATTACTTTCTTTTATTAGTGCATGTTATTTATTAATATACTAAAAAATTATATTTTTTTATTAATTTCTCTTTTTAACACACCCAAAAATATATATATATGTAATATATTATTCTTAGGTTGGGTTGGATTGAATGAGCCAAAAATTGTTCTAGAACTAACAAAAATTAGAAAATCATAACTCAGCTCAACCCAAATAAAATTTTAACCGAACCCAACCCTTACAATTTGGGTTGGGTAGTCAGGGTTGTAGGTTCTTTTGAACACCCCTAGATTTAAGTAAACTGATTGCTATTCATTACTTAAACAATATTAACTCAAATTATGATTAGAAAAAATGGTCATTGATAGACAAATTTTGCATCAATAATTTTAATTATAATATTTTTTTAAAAATATTTTATCTACGGCAGATTTTTGTGAATTTGTTTCATATTCCAGAATTGTTTTGGACGATTACATTCAATTAGTTGAACTAATTGTTTTCAATTAGGTGAATGTACTTAATTTCAATCAACTGACTTGATTTTTAGCATGAACATTTACATAATTTAATTACATTTTTTTTAGATTAATATAATTGGGAGTAGAATAATTTGAATCATGATTCATGATTATTGGATCCACACGGATGTCATTTCTTTTTGTGCTATAAACCATTTTTTTTCTTCAAATTTATGTTATTAATATAATTTTTAAAAATTTGTTTGTTAAATAAAAAAAAAATCTCTTTACGGTTATCGATGACTCAAAAAATAATAAAAAACTAATCTATCTTTTTCTATATTTAATATTGGACAAAGGTGTTGCCATTTTCCAACAGATAAAGAAAGTGAATATTGCGTGCGTGTAGACAGCATGAGATAGAGTATGGGACAGCACGTGCCCCACGCAGGGGATTAAGATTTTTAAAGAAAGGCGATTAATGACAGAATTGTTCCTTATAAAATATTCTATTAACAAAACTGAAATGTAATAAATTTCAAGAAAATATTCTCTATTGATTCGACATCATCATCTTCCTCAACTACTACAAAAAAGGGAAAGAGTGACGGTCAATTCAATTTTTTTTAAAAATACGGATATTTGATGTCGGTCATTTGGTGTCGGTTAGACTGACACCAAAAGTGACCGACACCAAATATCCGTGTTTTTTAAAAAATCAACACAATTTCCCTTCTAAATAACCGGTCCAAATTACTTTTGGTGTCAGTCAGACTGACACCAAATGTCCTTGTTTTTAAAAAAAATTGACACAATTTTTCCTTTCTAAAAAATCGGTCTAAATACTTTTGGTGTCGGTCCGACCGACACCAAAAGGTTGGACCGACACCATTTCTTCTGTTTTATTTCGATTATATTTTGAAAAGACTGATCCTCTTCCCCTCATTTCTTCTATGTTTTCTTCTTCATTTCAACTTTTTCTCTCTAATTTTCATCGAAATCCTACTCACTTTTCAAGCATTTTCTTCTCATTCTTCTTAGCTCTCTTTTCTCCTTTACCCGCGCCAAAAACTACATTTCAAATGTACTAATTTCTTTGTTATTTTTTTGCTATTTTTTAGTTTGCTATAGTTTATGTATTTTGTTTAGAGTAATATTTGCCTCTAAGAAGGCAAACTATAGCAAATATCTAGGGTTCTTTCAAATAAAGGAAGTGTTGGTGTTTATAGCAAAT
>JBBMEG010000003.1:868097-892752 GCA_037832605.1 Cyclanthera cordifolia
AAAAAAAAAAAAAAAAAAAAAAAAAAAAAAAAAAAAAAAAAAAAAAAAAAAAAAAAAAAAAAAAAAAAAACTTTTACACTCTTGGGTTAATTTTACGAGGATAAATTACCGCAAGAACTTGTACAACAAACCAACAATCTATGTTGACCAAACTATTGAAAAGGTTGATCTCGATCATTATAGTCAATATCATAACACCAAACAAACCAATAGCTGATTTCAATTCTGGCAGATTAAATCAGATAAATAGCTTAGTATATATATATATATATATATATATATATATATATATATATAGGAAATCTGCAATTAGCCTAATTTCTCCATGAATGTTTCAGTCAAGGAATTGCCGCTAACAATCTTTGTGGTACCAACAATCAACTCGTAGGCCATTCCCTCCTGCAACATGAGAACAATTGAATGAGAAATTTCAAGGGAGAAGAAACCCTACAAAATAATCATATGCATCCAGACTACAATTCGACAATATAAGTGTTAAACCATCAATCAACCAAAAAACTTAAACGGGTAGATAGAATTAAATTTAAAGGTAAAATTATAAATTTGGTCCCTATAATTTATGATTTAAAAATTTAAACTTTAGTTCCTATCGTTTTGAGAAATCTAGAATTTAGTCTATGTGATTTAAAAAATTAAAATTTAGTCTCTAAGTTTTGATAAAATCTTAAAACTAGTCTATATCATTCGTAATAGTTGGTAAATAAAATATGTAGAAGTTAGTTGTTTATGTGTTTAATAATAAGAGTATGAGATAAGTAATAGATTGGACAAAAATGTGCATCATTCATGCATCAAAAATTACACCGATGTACTTACTTCGCCTACGATTTACGAACAACATGGACTATTTTTTAGATTTTACCAAACCATATGAACTAAATTCTATTTTTTTCAAACCATATGAATTAAATTCTATATTTCTCCATGCTATAGGGACTAAAGTCTAGATTTTTAAATCATAGGGACTAAACTCTAACTTTAGCACCAAATTTATAATTTATCCTAAATTTAATTACATCATCAAAACAAACACTATCCTCGCTTGTAGTCTTTAGGCTTGGAAATTTGAAAAATGAGAGGGATTAATTACAACGTCTCCTATCTCCTACTTAATATCAAATTGAATCGTATTAATCACTAATCGTGCTATAGTAAATTTAATTTGTATTTGACAGTTATCAGATTCTTAGCCTAAAATGATCAAGGTGTTCCAGTGCACTGGTGCTTACGAAAGAAATGGATAAAAACGTTAATTTATGCAAACTTCCACTAATCTCACAGGACAACCTGACCCTAATAAGGTGAACATCATATGTTAAATTCATTCCGTCTTAGTTCCTTAAGACCAGGCCTTTAAATGGAGCCCTTAACAAAGTTATGACCGGAAGTGACAAACATGAAAGTTCTCTTCGACCGGCAGGGGAAAGGTTCCAGTAAAACTATGTCATTAATGAATATATTAATATCAATTATGTCTTAATTATAGATACAATTTAACCGAAAGAAAATTGATTTTAGGAAATTAACTATCCAATATTATCTAATACATTTCAACAGTCCAACAAGTATACTATTTAAATCAAACCAGAACAATAAATTTTAGTAGACAAGTTAATTGCATACCTGACCACTGAGAAATCTAAGTGCAGAAATTTCAGCAAATGTTACTCCTCCAATAAAAACGACGAGTACAATTGTGCGCCTTCCATCTGTCACTCTATGACCAGTTGAGACGCTTAATGGTCAAAGTCAAATCAACGAAATCATTACTAATGCATTATGAAAACTACTAATAAAAGTTTCCATCCTCGGTATTCTTTAGCCAATAATTTTATAAACAACAAGCATCACATATTGATCAACACAATAAATTCACAACCAATGTATCAATGATAATGAATTTCGCCTCTTAAACAATAAAATTCTACGTTTTTTGCATCCTATTTGTCATTAGACAACATTAATGAAAATACTTTTTTTCCATTAAAAAAATTATATATAAAAAAAAAAAAAACTAGTAGACGCTAAACGGAACAGTGTTCCAATGGCATTACATACGAACTAATAATCAGGAGGTTAAAAGTTTGAGACCCCCACCTCTAAATATTGTTAAACTAAAAAAAGGGTTATATTTGACAAGGTGGCTAACTTGTAACTGCTTTGTCTGGTTTTCTGTATTTTGGCCGATTATCTTGTTATGTTTTTTTAGAGAACTGTAGTTGGGATTAGTTCATTGAGTTGGAGGTTTATGGCCTCAAAGAATTAGTTGCTTCCATTAGGAAGTTACAAATGCTAGTATAATATTAAATATTACCCGGGATGTTTGTATTGAGATTTCCAAACTAGTATTTACCAAATATTTATAAAAAAAATTATATTCAAACGAACTTTTAACTGCAATCATTAATTCTAAATACTCAAAATAAATCTTGATTCTAAATATTTTTAAAAATTACATCCAAACAAACTTTTAACTGCAATCATTACTTCTAAATACTCAGGGTAAATCTTCATTTTAAATACCAATTCTAAATACTCTTAAAAACTACATCCAAACAAGTTTTTACTACAATTATTACTTTTGAATATTCAAAATAAATCCTCATTCTAAATACTCTTAAAATCTCAATCCAAAAAGTTCAACAATAATAGGAATAGAGATTCAAATTCACGACCTTTTGATTACGTGCACACACAAGTTGAACCATGCTCTACGACAGAGCTTCTTGAATAAAATATCATCACATTGGTCCTACACCAATACTTCAGAATACATATTGACAAAGCTGAAACTTACTTGTTATTACTGGCTGAAGCCCCTTGCAAGGAATCATAGGATGAACTGCTGAGGAATCCACCCTGGATTTCAAAACCAAGATGGGGAGAGACAGAGATGGAGATAAGAATCTATAATTACAAAAAATAAAGCCAAAAGAATAGGAAAAAAATTGCAAAAGGCATAAAAACGGTAACGACAAATTTACTGACTCTCTTTGTTTCTGAATGAGGCCCAGGTAATAGCTTCAAAAGTTCTTCAATAGGACGCCTGATACATCCATGCAATGAATTGAATTTGGACACATGGAGGTAAAATATATCCGAAGTACAAAATGTTGGTTGGTATAACTTCAATCTATCAACTTAAACTTTTAGGTTGATTGATGATTTAACATAATTCAGCGTAGCATCAGAGCAAGAGGTCCTGAGTTTGAATCTTGACATGTTGTTTTCCTCTTTCATTTAAATTCATTCTACTTGTACGACATTTCCAAAATTTCTAAGTCCACAGTTGAGAGGGAGTGTTAATTGATATAATTCAATTTACCCTAATCTATCAGTTTAAACTTTTAGATTGATGGGTGATTTAACATAATTCAAAATAGAAAACTATGCACATACAAACAGTGATGAAATATATCCAAATTACAAAATGTTAGTTGGTATAACTTAGAATGAACAATTGTGTCATTCTTTTCACAATATTCATCGTTAAAAGTGTAACTAACAAGCAAAGGCAATAATGCATTGATTGCAAATATCAGAAATTTTCACCCGAAAAAAGGCTTACCATCCAGATCTAACAGCTTGTTGGACAAGACGAATGCTAAGAGGTGCATATCCAGAAAAGACATAGGCAATGTCAGTCGGGCTGCAAAATAATGAATAGAAGTCAAAATTTATCGACAAGAGTCAGACATTTTGTAGGTCAACTTTGCAATGTATTTGACTATGTAGAGCAGCACTTTTGGCATAATAATGGTCAAAAGGCCTCGGAGAACTAAGATGTAATGGATTTAATTCAATTTATGATGGCAGCCTACATGAAAATTAATTTTCTAGGTGTTTTCTTGACAACCAAATGTAGTAGTGTGACAGTGTCATGTGGTTCTCTCAAAATAATAGTAGAAATGCATGTAAGTTGGTCTAGTGAATCGCAGATGTTAAAAAAAATAACATATTTTGCAAACATCCTGAACTTCAATGTAAAAATTAAAAGCGAAAAATGTTGCTGCATGTGGATCCGCATGTACCTTCAAATTATTTAAGCATCCTACTAAAAAATAATTGTAAACAAGATGAAGAACAATACTTGAGGGTGTTTGTGTCGTCTAGAACAAGTTGCAGAGCACGTTTAATGGTTAACCAGTTGCTTCTTGATTCCTGCAGGGTATAGACCGTCACAATCATGGATGAAAATTTTCATTGATGACGTAAGATCTCCAATACTTAAAAGTAAACCACAAATTTCCTGAATCTAGATGAAGAGGGCTCAACCTGTTTTTTAATTAATCCCGCTTTCTCTAAGTTATTTAATGTACCCATGTGTTCAAATCCATAGCTATGAAGTAGTTCTCTCCTACAAAAGCAAAAGTTATGTAAGCCACCAAAAGTAACCAAATGAATAGAAGGAACCAAAATCTGACGGGAATAATGCTTACCTCAAGTAGTCAAAATTCCTTTTAGGTAAACCAGAATTTGTAACAGAAAGCAAGATGAGAAGACGGAGGACTTTAACGAGAGGCTCCTGCTTATGGATCAGTTCTTCAATGTACTCAAAACATCTGCAGGCGAAAACTACTATATTTTCATCAACGCATAGATAAGTATCTTTTCAAGATTTGGACTGCTTTAAAAGCTGTACTTAAAAACTGATTTTAATATAAACAATGAAGAGTTTTTTTTTTTTACTTGAAAAATGTATGACAGGGTAATTGTAATTTTTTTTTTTTTAAATAAAAAAAATGTGAGCAGAAAGCGAAGATATATCAACATGTAGTAGTTTTTTCCGAAATAACAGTTGAATTTGTTAAATCTTCGATCAATCTAAAAGCTTAAATTGATGGGTTAGGACTTAGGACAAATTTAATCATATCAACCTAACTGTTTCCTCCACTCGTGAGCTTGAAAATTTGAGAAATGCCCTACAACCGTATGTAGTAGTCTTCCGAAATAACAGTTGAGTTTGTTAAATCTTCAATCAATCTAAAGCTTAAATTGATAGGTTAGGATAAATTAATTATATCAGCCTAACTGTTTCCTCCACTCGTGGGCTTGAAAATTTAAGAAATACCCTACACGTGGAATAAAATTTTAATTGAACATGGACTTGAACTCGAGATCTCCAGCTCTAATATCATGTTGAATTATGTAAAATCATGAATCAACACAAAAACTTTAGTTGATGATTGGGATAAATTATATCGACCAACAATAACTACAAAAGAGACCATTCTAAATAATATTTAAAATGATAACCACTCTACACCTGCAACATATAGTGACATAGGAAAAACAACAAATATGCCAACAAGAGCAAGGTTGAACTGACATGATATATGACCAGACAATCAAGAGATTACAATGATAACCAAGAGGTTACAACATAAAATTCTCCACCCTCGAATGTTGTTGAATTAAAAAAAACCAGCAAGTACATATGAATTTGAAAAGAATAATTAACTTTTAAAAGGTCAACATAAACGTACTTCAAAAGTACCATAAAGAAGAAAAACAATAAATACAGGGCATTGCACAACAAACATGATAAGTAACTTTGTCATTTAGACTTCAACAACTGGGCTTCTACATTTTTCAATTGACAATATATGCACAAGATCATAACTAAAGACTCCTTTTCCCGGATAAACATTATTACATGCAAAACTAAAGTCTTCAATATTTTTCTAGCAAGAATTATATATAACAAAAGGTTCGAGGCAACAAGCATAGTTCATGTCCAAAAAATCTGCAAATAAAAGATTACTTTACATGTCATAGCTTTCAGCTTCAATAATTGTGTGTTCCATATCAAGCTGTCCAACAAAGGATGGCTTTGATGTAAACGTAGACAAGTGTTGAGCCAGGTTAATGTGCCTCTAGAAAGAAATTATAGCAAATATTGATTTTATTATCATGAAAAATGCCTTTAGATAAAGTCTTCAAGGAAGAAGAAAAGGTAAAAGATACTTACTGTAATTTCTGGCAATGAATTAAGCTTTTTAACAAAGTCCTTCAACTCAGAAACGGACTGTGTCTGTATTCAACATGAACTACCAATTAGAGTTTGTTGCAGATTTATCTTCTTGATTATATGAGTCAGTATAAATAGATGTGAAGATTGACAATTTATCATAAAACAGTAAAAAAACCAAGAGCCAGGCCTTTGAGATTGCACAAATACAACATAACATAGAAATGACAACATAATAGTTGGGTGGGAAAGGAACATACAGAAAATGGCAATCATACTAATAAGTAATAAACTGCTTACAGTGGTTGACATCTCTGCATAATCTTCCTTCATGGACATAGCTTTTTGACGTAGAATCTGCAATTATGCTGAAGAAAACAATTAAGAAAATGAAACTTCAAGAAAGGGAGTACAAAAAATTTTACATACAAACTTTAAAATAAGTGCTGACGAGAAAAAGGAAGTTAATTACAGTCCACTAAATAAAGTTGATAAAAGCTACATGAACCTGGGTCACCACTTCGAAGTTGAGATCCCTTGTTTCCTTATACAGCTTGTCACTAGAATTACAAGAGAAGAAAGAGATAAAAATGATTTAAAAAATAAAAATGAAAAATAAAAAATAAAAAACAAAATAAAACTAAAGTTAGATAGGGCGAGTAAAGAAAAATAAACAGCTATAATCAAACTATAATATATTTCTGATTTTCAAATCCAACTACATTCAGAAATAATACAATCACTCCGCCAGATTAACACTATCTTGCTATGGTGTTTTGTAATTATTCTCCTCTTTTCTTTTCTTTTTTCAATTTCACAAGGAATCAACTTATTTGCAGTAAAAAGATATTGGCCTCTACAATCTGAACTGTCAAACCTAATTCATCAGAGGAATTAGACAAAGGGAATTATAAATATAAAAGATAGCATAAGAAATACATAATACATTTCTTAAAAAAGAAAATACACCAATAAATATATATGGTTGAATTATTTTAAATCACCAATCAACCCAAAAGCTTAAACTGATGGGTTGATGTAAATTCAATAAATCAATCAACACTTCTTCTCAGTTGTGGGCTTGAAAATTTGAACAATGTCCTATAAGTAGATTTCAATTTTTAATTGTCAAGAAAAACGACATGCCAAAGACTTGAACTCAGAGATCTCCTGCTCTGATAACATACCATGTTGAATTATGTTAAACCAACCAAATATAAAATTAGATGAATCAGCATATAATCCTTGCTGCAAAGGATGGCTAAACTTATCAAGCAAAAGAGCGTATAAACCTTGAATTAAGTGGAACCTTAATCTTTTTTCCATCTTGTTGAACGCCCATGATTGATGAATCAAGCTCTACAGCACCATTATTCACTTGCAGAAACTACAAATGACGTATCAGAAAACTTCAAAACAAAAGCATATTATACGTACCCAGCCTATTTGAATAATGGCGAGAGAGCTAAAACAAGTACTGTGAAGAATGCATAATCAAGAGTTGGTGTAGGAAAAGTTACAGAAAATTAACTAGCTTCCCGCATAAGAATTTTCATGACAAACAATATCAAGTGACCATCCAATGGGGCAAAAAAAACAAAGCTCCATTCAAACATTAACTCACCTCATCTACCAAACCTTCATATGTCAACTGAGAACACATGGGAGTGACCATGTCAACCTGCAAAGCAAGAATGAATAAAGTCAAGCGAGCAGACTAGACAAATATCGTACGCAAAATAGCACTACCTCCATTGAAACCAAGGATATTTAGAACAAAAGATTCAAAACAAATCTTGATGATTCCAAATCAATTATTCATGTCTTGAAATAAACATAGCTTCAATATCCTATCGCTAAACTAACAAAACTAATATATAAACTACAAAGTATAACCTAAACAACGCACGTTACAATGTGACATTTGCAGGGTAAACATGGAGCTTAATTAAACTTTACCTCCCTATCTAAAAGAATGAGTGTGTTTATCTCTGGCACAACCATCTGAAAGAAAATTAACAAATCAGTTCTTTCATAAAACGTTTAAATGAAAATGAAAAAGAAAAAGAGAACAAGCCAAATAATTATTATGAATATCAGCAAATAGACATATACATCATTTGAGTTAACAGGCTCCTCCGTTTGCAAATTATTTAGAATGTCAGCAACACGTACAGATGCTTTGCCTTTGGCCCTTACATTTGGTATTGATCCAAAGGAGAACTAGCATACACAACCAAATAATTATCCCACGGTTACACAATAACTAATGAATATGAATGAACAAATATGGGAATAAATTCAGCATCTTTGACAATAATAGAATGTAATTACTTTACAGCAGCATTGTACATGAACAGATTAAATATTCCCAAGTTCTAGATTAATGTCCTTTATTTAATAAAAGAAAATGCAGAAAAGATAATGCAACCTCAAGCTTGTGAATTGCTTTTGCAATATGCCAAAGTGAACTAGTATCACCATCAACGAGGTATTCCTAGCAGAAAAGGGGGAGAGAGGTTAGATGTCAATCCAAGCATAGGCTCAAAGAAACAAAATTAACAATATCACATAAAACAGTTGAAAAACTTATTTCAGTACTTTGTTAGAACGATCGAGCTCAAATGAAAGAATATCCTCATCCAATGGAATTACATATAAAGGATATTCCCCAATAGTCAACAGGTGGTGAACCTTTTCCTCCTCCAAAACCTGCATAATTTAAATTTTAACTTCGAATAAGGTTGTGAACAAAAAAATTTTAACCTTGTAAATTTTAAAATTAGACCATCACTCAACTCTTACCTTCTCACAAACTACAGTACGGCGAGGGGCAAAATAAACGAAGTATTCTCTTTGAAGTCCTTTTGAAATGTCATTTTGAATATGTGAACATATGAATCTCATCAAATCCATCTGAGCGCGAACAAGATAGACCACCTTATTGCAGTCAGTTTGAATTGGATCAGATGAAATATGTCGTACTTCAGCTCCATGTTCCTGAATCGCGGCAGTACAAATTCCTCAAAAGATTCCAATTGGCAAGTGAGAAGATTAACTAAATTCTCGTCAGAAAAAATAATAATAACAATTAAAATTTTTTTTTTTTTTTAAAAGAAAGTTAAACTCCATTTTAGGATAGAACAAGAATTATCTGAATAGAAACAAAAATCAATTCTCAAGATTAAAGATAGGAACCGAGATATAGAAAGGAAAAGTTGATATTCACAGAAATGCTTCCAGTATCCGATCTCCATTGTCCACTGGTAAAAACGAACATTGAGTGACAGAGAGAGTACCTTAAGAATTGACGTTTGAATGATTAATGAAAGAGAACCTCCAAGCTTAGGATCAACGACCAAACACTTCCTT
The DNA here is from genome assembly GCA_037832605.1 of Cyclanthera cordifolia. NCBI lineage: Eukaryota > Viridiplantae > Streptophyta > Magnoliopsida > Cucurbitales > Cucurbitaceae > Cyclanthera > Cyclanthera cordifolia. The sequence continues at coordinate 877,462 of JBBMEG010000003.1, forward strand.
CCTCGAATCTAATCAGAAACATTCAAATACAAAGCAAATTGTCACAAATTAACAACTCGGAATTTAACCTCCAGTTATACGCTAAACTTGCAGGTTCTATTTCGTCCATAAACACAAACAAGCGAAACTCAAATCGCAATAATTGTTAATCGCGATAAAGGAACTCACATTTTTTAGGATGTTTATGAGATCCTTCTGAGATTGTTCCCTGAAAATTTGACCGTGAAAACTTGACGAGACGATTTGAAAGAAATTGATAGTGAATTAAGAAGCGATGATCAGAATAAGAACCTGAGTGCTCGAAGATTCAGAGGAGCATTATCCAAGTTTGGAATCTGAGCCATCGAAGTCGAAAATTTCTCTTTACCTCTTTGATTTCACTTCGAGTTTTTCAAAACGGAGAATTTCTCTTTACCTCAATGAAAGAAGAAGGCGGTCGACTTCCGATGCATCTATAGTCCTTTTTTTCATCGGCGCCGTCGAGCTGGTTTTATTATTTTCTGTATTGTTTTTTATTTTATTTTCTAAATTGTTGTTGTAATTTTTGTGGAGGGACAATTAATTGTTAATTAAATCGTATATATTGAGGATGGTGTAGTTGACTTTAAAAAAAATAAAATTAAAAATTAAAAAAATAAAATTAACTCAAAACTCTAAAGAGATTGTTTTTAGGGTTTAATTAGTATTTTATTTTATATATTTACTATTGATTTACATCTATTTTGAATTATACATGTTTGAGTTATTAAAATGAATTTATAAATACGTATTTATAAATTCAACAATTATGATTTATGTTTTTTTTTTTAGTTTCTTATTTATTCAAAAGATACATTTAAAACAATTTGGTTAGTAAGACTTTATCTACCTTATTTAAATTGATTCTTTTTAGAGTATATTAATTTTGAATTATTTCTTTTAAAAAATTATTTTTGAATTATTTTATAAATCATTTATTCTATTTTCATAAATGTCTATAATATAATGCAATATACTTGAAAAATCAATAGATTACAAAATAAATATCAATTTATTTGAAAGTAGTAGTACCTCGTAGGTTATGTGATCCTTGTCTCATAATTTATACTAAACAAAATTGAACTGAATTACCACAAAATAATCTAAATAAGTAATTTTTTTTTCTAAATCAAAAAAATTAAACAAATGAAAAACTAATCACGAAATTTGAGAAAGTTCTCTTCTTTTTTTTTTTGTTCGAAGTCTTTTTTTTTCTAATAAACTCAAACCAAGCAAGTGTTATTAAAACTTGTTTATTAGTAATCTGGTTTAAACTACGATTAAGGTGATTGCTAGCATATAAGAGAGCAACCATAGAGTATCGGTTGAAACATCGAGTTCATCTGATATGTATTCTTGTTTCTTTAATGCACATTTATAGATAACAAGGTTTGCTTTCTTTGAGTGACCATATTTTATGCTAAATATTTATGTAGACTATTTCTCTCATTCTTTAAGATGTTAAAAAAATGTAGCTTCAATTCCCCCAACACACATTTAAAAATGTAGCTTCAATTCCCCCAACACACATTTTATTGTACTCCAATGCTATTTGGTTATTGAAAGAAATTTAGCCAAACCAAGAACATATTTTAGTGTCAATATAAAAAAATGCAGATTAAATCTTCAATAACAAAGAGTTTTTTTTTTTCTCTGATATTACAATGTTAGAAGTGAGAGACTCAGACATAGATTGAGCCGATGCTAATGCATTTCTAATACTGATTATAGATCTTTTTAACCTTCCGTACTAAAATGAGTACAAAATATTATTAGAATCGAGAGACTCGAACCATAAATCGAGTTGATACTAATATATTTCTAATATTGATAATAGATCTTTTTAACTTTCTCTTATACTAAAACGAGTACAATATATTATTAGAAGTGAGAATCTCGAACCATAAATTGAGCTAATGCTAATACATTTCTACTATTGATTATAGATCTTTTTAACCATCTTGTACTAAAATAAGTACAAAATATTCCTTTACAATTATTTTTAATAATATTATAGAACTAATTTCAAAAAATCGAACGTATATGACATTATTACTTTTAAATAAACGAGTCGAGGACATGATGTTGAATTTATAATGCGATGACTTAAATATTGATGGCCTATCTAATTCAATATAAACACATTCTATATTTCTTAATTTTATTATTTATATTTTAGAACTAAAATAAAATAAAATAAAATAAAATATGCTCTATATTGCCCCCCTCCTATGTTTTAATATTACACAGCATTCATTAAAATGGAAGTAAGAACCCAAATAAAAGGAAAGGGCGTACAAATATAGGTGGAGAAACTAAAGCAAAATAAAAAGGCAAGAAATCAAACTAAACATTCTTCCTAAAAAAACACACTCACCACTAAAACCTCCAATCTTATCCCAATCTGTAAACTCCAAGCTCCCCTGAAATCACCTCCAATGGCGGATTAGCCAATAGCTAACCCTGAGTAGTAACCGCCGCCGAAACCATAGTATTCATTCCGCACATACCTCGCCCGCGACACAGCCGATAATACCCCTTCTCGCCCCACCGTTCTCCCCACGAGTTCTTGATTATCCAGTACGGCAATTTCTTGAACCGCATGATCGAGAATCCCTCGCCGCCATATCCGACGAGAAGAACGCCGTGGTTGATGAATCTCTTGCCGCAGATCAAGGGGCATGACACGCCGCCGATGTAGGTCTGCATGAAGACGGCGTTGAGGCCGACGGCGAGCGGGCCGTGGCGGACGAGGTGGGCGGCGATTTGGTCCTCGTCGATGGAGATGGTCGTGAAATTGGAAACCCTAACTGCGATTTTGTCGGACTGGAAGTTGCATTCGCCGCGGCGGCCGGTGTAAGGGTAGGAAGATTCTGCTTCCAGGCCGCCGGAATCGATTAGGTATTTGTAGGCGTTGGTCATGAGGCCGCCGTTGCAGCCGTTGTCGCAGGCGGTCTTGTCCGCCGCATCGCACTGAGGAAGAGAGAAACGATTTGGGATTTAGGGTTAGGGTTTTGAAATTGGGGATTTGGGAATTGGTGTTGCGGACTTACCGTGTGGTCGCAATCGACGAGCTGTTGTTCGCTGAGGCTCACAAGCTTTCCCGTGGCTATGAAGTTGGCTCCTTCCACTACTCCACACGTGCTGAATGCCCAGCATGATCCGCAAGTGCCCTGTCAAATCACCCAATTTATATATGTTTTTTAACGCAATATGCAAAAAAATAAAATAAGTGTACAAATTAGAGTAGGAGACAACAAGCACTCACCATTCATATATTTCAAGACTTGAACAACTGATCGAGTGAATGTTAACAACAGATCGAGTGAATGTTAATACATCATGTTTTGACGGTTGATATTCTAATTATCCTCCCTCCATTTGATATTCTTCCAACCATTTATAATATTAAATTAGTTTTTTTTATAATATTAAAGGAGTGTTTTTTTTTAGATTAAAATCATGAAGTGAAAATTCATACACTTTAACCATATAGTTATATTTCGTTTTTTTGTAAGCGAAATTGTAATGGGATGTCTGATGTGTTGGGCCAACCCATTACATTTATGCTTATTTAAGCTGAGAGTTCTTTATTTAGTTTTGCATGAGCTTCCTGGCTCTTGTGTTCTTTAATGAAATGTTTCTCTCAAAAAAAAATTATTGGGTAAGTGCTATGATAATTTAATTAGTACTTCAAAATATTTATAAAATAAAATAAAATTTTTAATTGGTTGTGAAATGTGGACTAACTTTAGGTTTTATAATCAAACTTACATTTCTAGAAATATATGATTTAAACATTATTGTTTAATAATTTTTGTATAGAAATCTTCATTAATAACAGTAAAAAATTAGAATAACAGACATAGTTTCACTCGAATTTAGTTACCTGCATCTTAACCCCAGTAACAGCCCCTTTCTCACGCCAATCAAACCTCTCCGGCAACCCCTTGACCTCTTCCACCGTAATCTCCGCCGCCTGATTCCTCTCCGGCAACACCCCTCCGCCAATTCCCGCTCTCATCCCCATAAACATCTGCTCGAACTCCTCCTCCGACAGGTCAGAAAACGGCGTAACGCCGTGCACGGCGGTAGGATCCAGCGCCTGGTGCTCCGCCGCCCTGATCAAATTCTTAGCAAAGATCCCCAGCCGGTGCAAATATTCCTTCCTCGTAGGATAGCTCTTCCCGTACTTCTCCATGAACATCACGAACTTCCTCTCGCTCGACGCTGCCGCCAGATTGTTTGTAATCTCGCCGTCGGTGACCTGGCGTAGAATTTCCGGACTGCGGCGGAGGGCGGTGGCGGAAGGTAGTGCGCATGTTAGCAATGCGAGGCTAAATGCGCACGTTAAAATTAGGGATTGCACCGTTGCCATTTTGTTGGTCGTGTAACTTCGGTTTGCCGTTTGGCGGGGCTGTTTTGAATCTTCCTCCTCGCGTGACTGATATAGATTCGTAAAAGTGCGTAATTACCATTTTACCCAAAGAAAACGTATTGTGTAAGGTTTAGTAAATGTCATTACCAATAAACCCTTTTGTAAAAAAAGGCTTTTTAATAAATGTAATTACCAATAAAAACATAGTTATATAAATCAATATATAAATAATATTTGATTAACGGTTTAGAATTTTCAATTTCTCACCTCAAATCCCAATTATTAATAAACAAAAATAAATTCTCAATAATTCACCTAGATAAATACGTCAATCATAATTTTAAATTTTAGAATTATAATTGAATAATAAAAATTAAAAATTTTATTTCGAAACTTACAAAGTTTGTATATAAAATAATTATAAGTATGATTTTTTAAAATATTAGTAAATATAATAATTATATTAATAAATAATGTCTAATTTTTTTATAATAGAAAATTATATGTCTTAATATTATAAATATAAATATTTGGAATTTATGTGTATTTATAATTATTTCACAAAAATAATTCCTAAATTGTTGTTAAATTAAAATTAAACAGATAAAAGAAAAATTCTACCGGACAAATAAAACACACTAAATTTATACATATATATTATTAAAATACGTTAAAAAAATACATTATTAAAATCAAATTTTAATTCATCTTCATTCTTTTTAAATAAAAAAAATGGAAGAAGTAGACCATAAAATCTTACTTTAAAATATATTTTATTTTTTTAAATAAATGAGAATTAAATATTAATTTTATTTTTTTAATAGTATTGTTGCTAAATCATAACTTTGAAATAATCTTCCTTTGAGATATTTGTGAATGAGAAGAAGTATTTTTCAAGTACTATATGTATTATCAAATTAAAAAAGAACAGATTAATTGTAAATTTTGGTCAGAAATAAATAGCTTACGATTTTATTCCTTAATTCATGGTAAACCGACATAAGGGTATAATTGTAAATGGGTGTGAAAAACAGGCGGTAAATCGGTATAGGTGTCTGCTTATATAAGCAACACGTGGAGGCCATGTATGCAGTCGTGGCATCCGCCTCTTCGCCTAAGTTTCAGTCAGACTCAGACGTCAGAAATTTGTATCGATACACCTAATACGACGACGTTTTTGAAAACATAGTAAACAAAATGCTTCTTACCCTTTTTCATCCCGACTTTTAATTTCTTTGAAATTTATTACTCATCAACTCAGTTCAAGTTCGATTAATAAACTTTTATAAATCAAATACTTAAAATTTGTTTTTATTTGAAAGTTATTATTATTATTTTTTTAAATATATTATAGTTTGATCTAAAAATTGATATTTAACTCTCAATTTTTGATATAGTTGTAATTTCGTTCCTCAATTTATAATAAAAAAAATAATATTTTTGAAACGTTCACAACTTATTCTATCGTACTTAATTCAAATTATTAATAATTTTTTAATTAACTTAATTTAATATTAAATTTAATTTTTAAAATATTGTTTTTTTTTCAGTTTACTATTTGAAATTCATAATTAAAAATGGATGGACAGAGACATTCTAAAAAAAATATCTCGATAAATGGTTATTTGTTAAAATAGTTCTCTACTACATAGATTAAATTAGTTATTCACCCGAAATGAGAATGATTATGTGAAAATGAATAATTCATTATATTTGAAGGGGAAAGTAATTTAAATATATGAAGTATTTATTTGATAATTAGTGTTAAAAAAAAAAGTTGTGAAATCGTTTTTGAGATTTGTGTTTAGAAGATGATGGGCTCGTTTGGGAGGGTTTAAACTAACTAGTGTTAGGTTAATTTCCATAAATTTTGTTTGACCGGCGGAGTACAAGATGAAGTGGACTCGAATTTGAACAGTAAAAACAGTCCAAATTCGAATATTGTTCCCTAAAATCGATTGCGCCTCGAAACTTTCACTTCTTCCATTGTTCTGCAACATACATAATAGCCGAACTTTTTTATACTTTTTTTTTTCCCTTTTGCCTTTTTGACATTTATGTACTTTATTTGTTCCCACGACTTACTTGCTTTGATTCATACTCACAAAGGAAAAATATATTTTTTGATCGGGAGAGTAATATTTCTCTATTTCTTACTGATTCTATTGGGTTGAATTTGAGATTTCTCCATGTCGGTATGAGAGAGCAGAATTTGAATGGGGTATGAAAGGAATAAAGCGCTTTATCCTTCTCATCTTATGTATCACTTTTGCCGTTTTCTTTGGTTTCCGGCAAGGAACATAACATTAGGTTTGGTTCTACGAGGTCTTCAATGTTAAATAGTCATCACTGGCTTTATGGAGTTTAGCCCAACAATTATGAAAGCTCAATTAGGTCTTTAAGAAGATTAACCCATTACCTATAAGTTTTTGTAAATTGTAGATTTATGTCATAGAAAAATGTGTGGTTCACATTGGCTAGCACATACTATAAATACTCCTCCACTTGAGTGTATTTTGTGTATTGAAGAAAAACCAAGTGTAGTAGTCTTCTACAAAGTGTCTTAAAGAGTATTGTAGTGTTAGTCCTAAACACTTGTCTTGTAAATCTCTTATTGAGTTGTCTTAATAAAAGTGTTGGTGTTTCTCACAAAAGAGTTGGATTCAACATTCGAGGTGAGTCAAAGGCTAGACAGCGAAGTCTTCGCTGCTCGCAAATGAAGTCGTGATGGGGAGGGAAAGATTAGACTTGACATGAGCTTGCAATTTTATTCACAATCATATCTCGTGCGCCAAGAAAAATGGTGATTTCGCGAACAAACAGACAGACGACAAAGCTCTGTTTCGACTAGAGGAAGAAGAAAAAATGTAGGATGAAGTTTGCGTGTTGATAAAAAATAAGAGGACACTTGTCATCTGTTTGCACAGTTTGATTTAATAAATAAATAAAATTTTATTTTTAATGAAACGAGAGAGTTGTGGCAAAAAATTGGAAAGTCGTAATAGTCAAAGCGAACATAGCTTAATTGACACTAGTGATGCATTAGAGTCTACTTAAGTTTACAACAAACACAATTTAACATAATGGACTAAAATTTGTGTGTTGGGTCAGTGACGACGTTAGTGGTAATTCAATTCAACATTCATGTTAGGTTCAAACATAGAAATTAGTATCTGACTATCATTTATTTGAGAGCAGTTGTGGGTTTGTGGTTTTCTTCCTCTACTTTGTACTAAAAAAAATTTAGAAAATTTTCAAGCAATAAGTGTAAGAAATTAAATCATTTAAGTAAATACGTTTTTTATTTAAAAACAATAACACAACATATAAAAATTCTGAAATATCAAAGTAAGGTTTGGTTTAGAAATGTATTATATTTTGTTTTCCTTTAATTTAAAATAAGGAGTAAATAAATATCGCGTATATTTCCATATTTATTTTCTAGGGTTTTCAGGAATCTTGAAACAAGACGAGGACTCATTCTATCGGAATATTTCACTCAAACGCACAAACCAGGTATTTCCCTTTCTCCATTTTCCCTATTTCTCTCAAAATCCTCAGGACCAATTGTTCCTTTCGGTATGATGCACTGATATACCATGCATCTCTTCGATGATCATTTAATATTGTTCTCCAATTTCTCCAATTACTCTGGTTTTTGTTCTGCAGGAGGAATTTTCTCTAATATTGGTGATTAATATGGCTGGGAGAGATGAGTACCGAATATTTGTGGGAGGATTATCGTGGGACATCACCGAGCGTCAGCTTGAGCATGCCTTCGATCGATTCGGAAAAATTATCGATTCCCAGGTTATCCTTTTTGATATTACTCGTTTGATTTGTTGTTTGATCTATTTGGCTGGGAATCGAAGCAACCGATTTCGTCTTAAACCAACTCATTGGAATAAGTAGTTCATTTGTTTCTTATAGGAGAAGGATTTTGGGTTACTGTAGATTAGGTACCATTATGTGCCATTACTCATATTGGAAACATAATTTATGAATTTGCACCCCCTTCTCTTAAAATACTTCTGATGATAACATGTCAAAACATTAGAGATGAACTTTAAGATCAACTGCTCGATGAATGGCCATTTACCATGTGAATCCATGATTGCTTTGCTTTTATATGTTTTTCTATGGCACTTTTTATTATTGTTTGGCCTCTTCTCTATCTGATGATTTTTTTTTCACCTTGTGTATGAGGATGCTGTTAATGAACTGTTTGGGAAGAGGTTTCACTATTCATGTAAAGTTGAATTCACCAAGGTGCTGAAGGTCATAGAGTTGTATGTGCTTAAGTATTATCTGATTTAGATCTTCTGGTTAAGAAACAGTAATACTATCTGAAAATTTGGATCATGGTTGGCTGCATACTCAATCTAGCCGATTGAAATTTTGTTGGATTTTAATTTGCAAGCTCTGCCTCTGATGGGTTTGGTTTAGTTGAATTTTAATTCGGAAACTCGGCCACTGATGGGTTCTGTGAGATGAAAGAACTTGCCATTCTCTTGCGACAGATAAATGATTCAAGACTAGAGGAACGTGACAAGTTGTGTGCTGATACCTTCTCAAGTAGACCTTTCTTATTTTATGGCTCCTCGATCTTTTCGAAGAGGAAACTGACGTCACTAAAATCTAAAGTCACTTAAATGTTTTGGAATCTGACTAATAATTGTTCTAGTATTCGCTCGGAGAATTTTATCTTCCACTGTATGATTATTAAACCCTACCCATTATCCTTGACTTACCCTACTTTCCAATGATATGACTAAAATTTAATGATAAAAGTTGCTGTATATGAGATGACATACATGGGGCAGGTTTGGGCTATCACCATATTGACTCTGATGATTGGTTTGCTAAGTCATCTAATCTCAGAAAAAAATTCTGTAGTCATCTATCAATGAATGTAAAGTTTTGTTATATGAAGACGGGTTCTTACTACTTTCGCACTGTCTGCTTCATTGTAATGTTTCCTTTACTTTCCTATCCTTTACTGTATGATCAGAGTGACAGATAGCTGGTTTTCTCATTTGCTAGTTTCACTGGTGTTGGGACTTGTTGGTTTGATTCTAAGATGAAGAATAAGTTAAATTGGCACGTCCTTTTTGGCTAAGATTTATGGTTGCCCGCAAAAAAGTACAGTGTTTGAGATCAATAACCATTTCATCCTCTTGAGTGAATTGTTCTGCATCTCCGAATTTCGTTTAGCTGAGATGAAGTTGTATGAGTCCTCTACTTTTTCAGGCATAAGCAGAAAGTTGTTTGTTTGTACTTGTTTTGGTTCAGCAGTTATTGTGGCTTACAATGTCAGGTTTAGCAGCTCAAACATTTTCTGAAGAATTGGCCAACAAACCGCTTTTGTAGTCTTTAGTTTGACGTGTTTTCTCATTGTATGATGTCAGCTGAATTGTTTGTCAGTTTGAGTGCGTTTTCTGATCGGTTTTCTATGTTGAGCTTGTTAAGATACTAGGCAGTGGGCACGAACAGAGGACCTTAATGGGATTATTATTGTCATTTGTATTTCCAGAGCTCTTAAGGCCTCTGATGCTGGACACTATGTTTTCTGTTATGGACAAAGCACTATAAGTATCATGCAAACTGTTGGTGTTGGGTATAATACTGTAGCAGATCCATTGGTCTGAGGCTAAATTTGAGTTCCATTAGGTGAAGTGTTGCAGGCTGCTGTTTTTTATGAGTTATTTAGAGGAATGGATTTAGGTCGTGGCAACCTGGGAAATTATGGAGCTGTAGTATTTCATTCATTTGTTTAATTTTTTTTCTTCCCGTTGTATGCAGTTTCTCAAGATTATTTGAGAGTGCGGCTATTTTGTTTTCCTTTTTTTGGTGTGCAAGTTCGTTCTTCATACTCATTGACCTTACTGTGAGAAGTAAGAGTTTGAATTCCTTGATTATTTACTCTATTAAAGCTTAAGAGGGGGTTTAATATGTGCCTAGTTAAGTATCGTTGTCGTGCTGTGCAAATTTTTGTCGTCATCAAGTTTTCTAGTACAGCCTCTTGTCCATGAACTGGTGTGATCTCAAATACAGAATACCCTTACATCTCCATTGCTTGATATTTTACTGTGTCTCGGCCAACCTTGCCTAGTCTCCCAGAGCATTCACCCTGGAAGACGTGCTGTTTAAGGATTTATCTCTCCTTTTGAAGATTTATTCCAACATCTATTCCACATAGCAGACCAATATGGTATTAATTATTTCCACATAGCAGACCAATATGGTATTAATTATGTGATAGCAAGATGGATATGAACTTCTTGAGTTTCTCTGACGTAATATTTGTTGAGGTTAATGAATCCTATAGTTGGAGTAAGACTTACAGTGAAGAGCTTGTACTGGGTTTTTTTGTGTTAACATCGACATCAAGTGCCATTTTGGGTGCCTGACTGCATGGAAGCCCATGTAGCCATTTTTAATGGAATTGTTTCTTTTGAGTAAAACGGGACTAGAGGTCTAAGATACTTCCCATTTCAGAAGATAAAGCTAAAGACATGCAGGTTCTTTTGTTTTGTTAAGGAATTATGTAACATGTGCAATGAGTTCTTCATAAATGGAAGAAAAAGTAAGTTGTTGCTGTTTGAAATATTTTTGTACCGTTATTATCGATTACTTCAAGTATAAACTTTGAACAAGGTTTTTCTTTGATGTATATTTTATCGTGTATACAGCATGTGATAGACTGGATGTCTTCGCCAATTTGTACCCGTAACTTATTCTATTATTCTGTATTCTATTAACCGGTGTAGATTTGTTGCCTTATTTTCTGAATTATAATTTGATGGAGCTTTAACCTATATTCTTTGTAGTGTTGGAGTTTGAAACCTCTATTAGATCATGGTAATTGATTGGTAGTGATTTTATACCTCTGGAGTTTTGACAATATCACAATTGTATTTGTGGGCTGGGCTTCAAGCTTATGATTGGGTATAGGATCCAGTGTTTTTAGATTAAACTTGTGTTTATTAACTCTAAACTTTTGCGGGTTGCCACTTGGGATTTAAAAACCTGTAATTTTTGTATATTGAGATGTGGAAATTCTGTGCCGTTTATTTATCTTTTATTATGGTGGTCTTTCTCATTTCCTTGATGACGGTCTGTAATCTATGTTCAAACAATGATGATGACTTGTAGGCTTGAAGTTGTCACTTTGAGTACAATACGTTATTAGCATGGGGTGTACCTTTAGTTTTATCAATCACTTGATTAAGTTTTATTGGCTTTTGAACTGATTGGTTCAAACTTCCTATTTGGCTTCCTATAGATCATGTTAGAAAAGAATACGGGTCGCCCACGGGGCTTTGGGTTCATTACATTTTCAGATCGTCGGGGAATGGATGATGCTATTAGAGAGATGCATGGACAGGAATTTGGAGAACGAACCATTTCAGTGAACAAGGCCGAGCCTAAAATGGGAGAAGATACTGACCATGGTTACAGAGGAGGAGGCTACTCAAGTGGTGGCAGGGGTAGCAGCTATGGTGGTGGGGGAGGAGATAGATCTGCGAGGCAAGATGAATGCTTCAAATGTGGACGTCCTGGACACTGGGCCAGAGATTGTCCTTCTGAAGGTGGTGGCCGAGGAAGGGGAAGAGACTCATTTCTTGCTCGTTCTCGACTTGGAGATAGTGTACATGGGGATCGCTTTGCTGGAGATAATAATCGATATGAGGATGATCGTTATGAAGGTGCTGGGCGCTTTAGAGATAGGGATCGTTTTGATAGCAGCAGGGACAACAAATATGGAAGTCGTGATCGCTATGTTAGTGACAGGTAGTGTAACTGTCATTTGCCATGCATAAAATATCTTTGGGGATGAAAGGGGTTATTTTATAGTCTTAAAATTTATCCTTTAAAAGTAATTATCACTGGGAAATGATAAATTGACAGAAGAGTGTTCCAATATCCTTTATTTTGCTGATTAATGGAGTGACTTCTTAATTGTTTCCTTTCATTCCTGATTATATTTGCAAATCTGCAGGTACCCATCAGGTGGAGATCGCTTTGGAAGCAGTAGGTATAACAATGATTCCGATCGATTCCCCGTGAACAGCTATGGTAAAGATAAGGGTTATTACAGAGACAGTGGACCTCGTGGGCTTGATAAGTATGGAAGTGGCGGTCCAACCCGCGATGAGGGAAGAAGCTACAGGAACAGACCAGCACCTTATGATCGCCCTAGCAGGGCAGTTCGGGCATCATCGTTTGATCGTTATTGAATGTCTACTGTTAGCACATTATCGGGTTTATCTATAACTACTGCATGGTCGGTGTCGTACTGTTTTCAGAACTATGGCCGCCTTGCTTTCATGTATCTCCCAGTTTTTCTTCAGAATGCTCTAAAGAATGATGAATGGATAGAGAACAGATTTAAGTTGACATTTTGAGACTGTAAAATGTTTGAGCTGAATCTCAGACTTAAGAAAGGTTGAGCCGATGATTCGAGGCTTGTTTGATTCGCGGTCGATATACGAGTAGCGAATACAACTCTAGAAGCCAGAGAAAAACAGGTAAAAAATGAGGGAAAAAGAGTAAAAAAATGATTGATGAAGCTGGGAATTGGCCTCGCAATGGTTAAGAAAAAATGGGGTTGGTTTGGCCCACAATTATTTACTTTGAAGTATTTAATTGGAATTTTTGACTTGCTTATCTCCTATTTAAACCACTATTTTCTTCCACTTGTGTTCATGATTTTCTCAGTTAACTTTTGAAAAAAAGAGAGAAATTTTGAGTGGTTGACCCTATAAACACAATTTCCTGCAAATTGGTGGTCCATTATTCACACTCAGGACTTGTATCCTCTCATCCCTAATTTATATATTATGTGGGTATTTACTTCTGAATTAGTTTTTATATAGATTTTTTTTTTTTTTTTTTGAAACTTTCATATGGATTTTTTTGTACAACATAATGTAAAACTACATGACTATTACTTCAGTTGGATTAAATGTAAGGCTCATTTAATTGCAAGTTAGTATTGAAAATAAGCAGGAAGTATTTGAATTTGTAATCAAATTTAATTTTATTTATTGAGATGATGTATATAAATCACCCACATATTCAAGTTTTTTTAATAAATATTTATGAATTAAAATATAAAATTTTATAGTTAAAAAATTAAAAAAACAAAACAAAAATTGAAAGACAAAGATGCTAAAATTAAACATTTAAAAATCTAAAATGTGAGATTGAACATTTAAAAATCTAAAATCAAAATAGAATAAATTTGAAAGTATATGATTTTTTTTTTTTTTGAATTCATAAAACAATTGGGAGTCGGAGAAGTCAACCCTATAACAACATTTGATTATTAAATCATACAATATATCATTAAAACTTTCATTTTTTTTTTTAACATCGAAATGTTAATTTTAATTAAAAAAAAATGATAATATCATATATGAACTGATATTTAGTCAATAAAGTATATTTGGAGGAATAAAAGATTTGTGGAGGGAGAAGTAGAATGGTTTGAGTTGAATTTTGTGATGGATTTTGGGTGGCGGGGTCCCAAAGTTTGAAATTTTGTTCATTAATGTCTTCTTGCATATGCACGTATTCTAATATTAATTTCCCAATTCCTTCTTCAAAATTTGACTAATTATAATCAAAGTCTTCGGCTACTTCTCTCCCCTGTGGTCCCTTACTTTCCTAAAATAATAATATTCTATATCTTAAATTATCTTTTTTATTCGTATAATTTTAATTCATAATCGCTACTATAAACTCAATCCACTCTCTCTCTTCATTTTATTTAATGCAACTACTAAATCATTCTATAATGATATATCAAACGCCAAAAGAACAACACTAATTCAACGATATTTATGTATATTCAAAGATTATGAGATTACATGTTCGAATTCTCATCATCAATTATTGTAATATTAAAATGAAATAAAATAATAATAATGATATATCAAATAAAATCATGTTATTCGTAAATCGTAGGTGAATTAAGACTTCCATGTATGAATAGCCCATGTTATTCGTAAATCGTATGTGAATTAAGTACGTATATGTATTTTTTGTGTCATTCTACGTATTTATCAACAATTACGAATTTTTTAGATTTCATAAAACTTTAGAGACTAAAATCTATTTTTTCGAGCACAATAAATTTCTCCGTTAAAGTCTCTTAAATTTACTAAAATTTTAATTTACCCTATTTTTTTTTTCATTTGAATCTTCAATGCAATTTTTGAAAACCAAAATAATTAAAAACCATATTCTCAAGCTGTCATATTCTGACATTATAGACATCCTCCACGTTCTTTGGAAAAATAAATAAAAACATATTTAACCATATAATTATTTTTTTAAATTATCGGTTGGATCCTGAAAATCGTTATCTAACTAATATATATGAATTAAAAGTACTAAAATTTTTGGTAATAAAATATTATTAATTATTGTATCCTAGCGAGATTAAGTGTTGATCATTAATAATAATATTAATTAAAAAAGTTCATCAGAAGCGTTCTTCAATTCATGGCGATTAGTTTATTTGGAAGAATCTCATGAAATTTTAAACTAAACATGTTGGAGAAACATTAACATTTCTAAGATTCATTGTATTATAGAACAATATTTTAATTAGGTTTTGGGTTTGGTCATTTGAAAATTAATTTTTCTTTATGCATCCATACCAAACTATTGACTATCTATTAATTTCTTCATGCCACAAATATATTTGAAAATTATCATATAATATATATATATATATATGTTACAGCCCGAACTTTTCAAATAAAATAAAGAATTAGATTATATTTTTAATTCGGGAAATTAGGGGGCTAAATTGACTAAAATACCCCTAGGATATTCAATTTAGGCTTAAGAAAGCAAGGGCAAAAAGGACTTTTCACGAAATT
>JBBMEG010000003.1:897374-908812 GCA_037832605.1 Cyclanthera cordifolia
CATACTAAGAATTTCAAGAAATTAGACAACCTATAACAACTTGACTCTGATATACCAAATTGTTGAACACAACTCTTTTATGAGGAAGACTAACACTTTTTATTTAGACAGCTGAAGAAGACAAGTGTTTAGGACTAACACTACAAGAATTTTTTAATACATTTTGTAGGAGACTAATACACTTAGTTTTTCAATACAAAATATGGTGGGATGGAGGATTATTTATAGCGTGGGCTAACCAATAAACACTTTTCTCGGACATTATTTGAAAGTCTACATAAATCTACAACTCTAAACATTTCTCCGACTTACAAGAACCTTCTAGATAATGGTGATAATACTTTAAGTGACCTAATTGGGCTTTTATAATTGTTGGGCTAAATTTCATTAGGCTAGCAATGATCATTTAACAACATCCATGAAGAACATCCACGAAGAAGAGAGGGCCAAAAATCAACAAATAGTTTTGGTGGATATGTATTTAAAAAAATGAAACAAAATCGGAAGGGAAGAAAAGAGTAGAAAGGAGAAGAGAATGTCTGAAAAGAGAAAGACGGAGGAAGGAGAAAGAACGTTGGAAGAAAGATAATTTTAGGAGAGAGAAAAACAAAATTAAAATTATAAATAAAATAAACTTAACGAAAGTATTAACGTGGTTTTAATCACAACCACTATTTTTATAGTTGAGAGACTAAAATCAAATATTTTAAAGGTCAAGGATCAAAATAAAATTATTGATAAACTTGAGGGACTAAAATAATATTTTAACCCCATATATATAGAGAGAGGATTTTTGTTATTTTAATTTTTTTTTATCATCTTTCTTTCTACCATTTAGAAATATGTTCGCATTTTGTATTTAAAATTAACATTATTATACCAATTTCTAATCACACTAACTTCAATTTTACAATAGGGAGTAATTCCAAATATTGAAGAATTTCTAACATTAGTATGATATGTCCACTTTGCAATATGAGCTTTTGTTTTTCGTTTCATCCAAAAGATATCATATCTAAAATATCTGTTTTTTCTTATATACCCAATATCAACTCTTTATTTAATCAGTTGCATTTTGTTGGCGTTCTCAACGATCTTTTTCTTGAACAAAATAGTGGATATCAATTTCTTTCATTAGATACACATTTTCTAATTATAGTTGAGCACACATTGTTGTGACAAAATAAACACCAATAAGAAAACACTAAAACTAAGATGAGACATGCATATACTTACCTAGTTTGCTAACCCTATTAATTTCGTCCACAACCAAATGAGACGACTATTAAATTATATATACAAATATATTGATCAGACATATAAGAGAGTTTATATATTATTACTCCCTCCAACCCATTCAAATCTTAAATGGCAAGGGATGTTTGTTTGAAAAATTGTGAAGTATTTATTTTGAGTGTTTAAAAATGAGTAGTTATTTTGAGTGATTATAAGAATGAAATTGTAATAATAGCTTGTTTGTATAAGATTTTTAAAGAGTCATTATAAAAGCTCGTTTATAAACAAACATTGGGGCCGAGAAGAGAATTTTCTGTGATTGTAACAATTTTTCACATAGTGGAAGTTCTTCTTATTAATTTCTCGGTTATTTTCTGCTTATTCCTGCAGTAATTAGGGAAGGTTTTTTCCAACATAATCATTCTATAAAAAAATTATCATTCAAATAAGTCATGAACTATAACTCATCTATGTTTGAACTGATATTTAAACTCAAATTTTTAATATAGTTTATAATTACTCAAATCTTTCATCACTTTCTGGGCTTGAGGCAGCTCTGTTTGGGCCCATCTTTCCGACCCCTTATTAATCTCTTTCCCGCCCAAACTAGAGCTCCTCTGCCAGAGTTGAACTAAGGACGACAATAGCGAGTTTGCGCCAGTTCAATTCAACGGTATAGTTTAATCCATGTAATCATCGACTTTTGGAAACCAATTGGTAGAAATTCAGGTTATTGACTTTAATTTGTGCTCATTCACGTCTATTACCACCGCGAATTTCAATTTATGTTACTATGCACTATATCTATGAAAATCCGTCTAGGGTTTTTAAAGTCTGTGTATTGTTTTCATCTATGAAAATCCAGACACAAAGTGAGTGGATTCGTTTCAGAATGCTGCAGCCTGAGTAGTTCAGTAAATTCAAGAGAGATCTCCCACTGATCATGGTGAGGCGAAAGGCGAAGAAAACCGTTAAGAAGTCGAGCCCTTCACATGGAGAAACAGCGAAGGATGTAGCACAAAACGAGTCAAAAACTGCGAAACAACCATCTTTGGTGTCCGACGAGGATGGTATGTTGAGATTCATATTGGTTACGATCCCTTTTTTTTTTGAAGCCGTTCTTAATTTTAGGAAGGAAACTTTTTTTGGGCTTACATTGTTCCGCTACTTTTTGTTTTCAAATTGTATATAGTTGAACGGCATGCTACTGCAATTCGTGCCATTCGCGATGTGGAGATCGAGCGATTGATTACAGAATTGCAGTTGCTTCGTTCGTATTTCAACAAAGAGCAATTGCAAACTCCTCTATTGCAATTTTTCGAGGAAAAACTTCCAAATTTGTCAATTTCAGGAAGAGGCGAACTAGGAGAAATTGAAGTACAATGGAAGGTTTCTGAAGGTGAATTACACACCAATCCAGCTGATGGAATTGATATACATGCTTCTCTTCTGCATCGCCTGTCCATAGCTCATCCTAACTGCTCTGCCCGAATGCGATCTTTGAATGGATTTGATTTTTCCAGTAAATCAGGTAAATGTAGATTTTGGTTAATGGTGCTAAAACTAATTGGTAAGGTGTTCCCTTATGTGATATTGTGCGCTGCAACTCACCGTATTTTATCTACTAGTGGCAGTGAAAACAAATCCTTTCAATGTTGAGAACCTGCAAATTCCGAGCTTGGTAAGTATTTTTGCGTTTTATATCTCAAATTGTCAACTTTAACTTCTAACTTTAGATTAGTAAAAATGTATGATACCTTGCGACTTAGAAAGCTCATAAATTGTGTTTTATATTTCTTATTTCATGTTGTTGATCGGGTGAAGAATGCCTTCTCGTCTTCATGATAAATAAAAGCATGTGCATGATCGTCATTCATCGTAAGATGCTTTGGGATTGACTGATAACTTTATTGACAATTCCTGGTTTCTAGGTTTTTGAGGAGCCCTCGGATAGTATGATGCTTGGGATTCCAGATATTCTCCAAACTCCTGGGGTTAGTACCTTCTGGTTTTTTCACACTGCTAATTGCATTAACTTTTTCTAAAGTGGCTGCACCCAAAATCCTTGGGCACCCGCCATTTAATCCTTGACAACAAGGGGGTGACAAATATTGCTCGTTGTGAGCTTTACAAAGATTTGGTGTATGTAATGTCCTGGTAATAAGTTGGGATCCTGTTTGTGAAAATATTTTTTTTGTTTACTATTAGTAAACTTGGAAATGAACTTTCTATTGCTATTGGTCATCATTTATGATGGATGATTTTTGAAAATTCTAGTTTATGGAAGTTATATTATTGCCTTTTTCTCTTTTCATGGTTCACTTTTAATTCTTTTCTATCCGTGTTCATAGTGGAACTGTTCTTATGGATGTTAATGCCACGGTAATTAGGTAAAAGTTATTGGATGCCCCTATCATCTATGAACCAGAGTGCTAGAAGTGAAAATTCCATTGGAGGATGAAGTTGTAAAACGTGTTTTTCTAGGCAATAATTTATTTGATCGATGTTACCATACCAATCGAGATATGATCAAATTGACGTCCATTATTTCTCTTTAAACGTATAATTTAGCACATTATAACTGTTTTCATTTGGAGTTATTATCATTATTTTTTATTAAAGAAAATGAGGAAAAATCTTGAGTGATGGAAGACTAGAAAACAATTGTGAAGTTTTCACTTAGCAGTTAGGTCTCTGGCTTGTTTGAGGAATTACTTGAAAAAAGTTCTTTTATCTTAGAAAAAGATCGAGTACCATGGTTGGATAATTGTTTCTTGACTCAAGTCTATTTTTGCTGTTA
This sequence comes from Cyclanthera cordifolia, assembly GCA_037832605.1. Classification (NCBI taxonomy): domain Eukaryota; kingdom Viridiplantae; phylum Streptophyta; class Magnoliopsida; order Cucurbitales; family Cucurbitaceae; genus Cyclanthera; species Cyclanthera cordifolia. Next base: position 901,411 of record JBBMEG010000003.1, read on the forward strand.
TTTAGCTTGTTCTACAATAAGCTCACTAATTTTCGTTTCATAGGTAAATAACCAAAGATTGTCCATTGGGATGACACCAAAAACCCGAAGGCTGCCGAAGCCGGGTGAGGTGCTCGTGTCTATCCATGGATCCCCCCTTGGTGTTTACAAGGAAGACAACATGGAAGCAATACATGGTACGATTCTGGCCATAGATGCACACTTTTAGTCTCTTGGTTACTGTATAGTATAGTATTGTTCTATTTAGTCTATAGGTTTCAAAATCAAATACTTTTACCATTTAACATTTCTCAATTTTAGTTACTGAAATTATTCAATCGTTACTTACCTAATATAATGTTTATTAAGATAAAGACTAGACTACTTTTAAATTCCAATATATTTATGACTACTTTTGAATTTCAATATATTTATGAAGTAACGTTAGTTTAAAGAAATCAAGTAAAAAAGAAAAGGGCTCAAAAGACACAAGAACTAAAATGACTAAAAATGTTTGATTTTGAAATATAGGATAAGAATCAAATAGAGATTCAGAAAAAAAAAAAAGAAAAAAAAAAAAGAAAAGAAGTATATATATATATATATATATATATATATTTGTTGTTTCTAATCGATGAATTGATGTGCAGAATCAGAAGAGGGTTGATTAGCTGTTTGAAGCCTGGTTGACACCTTGTCAAATGTAAAACTTCAAATGGGATCATCATGACCACAGTACCTGTTCTATCAACCTTCTTGTATTGTATTTAACATTCTGATTAATTCTTACTAGTAGCTACTCTCACATGTGTATAATTAAGAAGTAGTCTAACTTTATTCAATGATAATGGATATATGTACAAACGCTCAATAGTTTCACTAAATTATTGTGCATGTTGTTGAAGTTAGATGTTGATCAAAAGCGATCAACTTTATATGACTAGTTTGCCTCCAGATTCTCGTTTTACATTTTTCTCTCGTTCTTGACTGGTTTTTATTTTCAAACAATTTCTGTGATAACTGAATTTACACTATTTCATATTGCAAACGAGGCAAAATTGGTTCAGACGGTTGCTCAGGATCTCTTAAACAAATTTATCCATATGAATCCACAGGTCCAAAGCACTAGATCAGTTTACATATAAACGTTGGACAACAAACATAATCTAGTCAAATTGAAAGGTTTTCATACCAGAAATGAAGTTATATACAAAATTTTGGCTTCACTTTAACATTAATTGTCCAGGGCGTGCTTAGGTTCGAGATTGCTGTGGAGATTAATTTCTTAGGTGATCTCAAATTTCATCTTCATCTCTTACGTTATCTTTCGATTCCTGGCCTAGAAATAGGCATGATTGCCTCCAATTTCAGAGGAGCGAAGCTCGAAATTCTCGGGTCATCAAAAAAAACCCCCACAGCTTTCAACAATAGAAGTCAAGAAGCACCAAAAGAATGAAGGGTTAATAACAGAAATTCTTAAGTAACTATGCAGCCTGCTTTTTCGAACTACTTTCGAAGTTTCTCGAACCTGTTTTAGCTTTTGCAGATGCTGATTTTTCCACACTTCTTTCTGAGTTTCTCGAGTCTGTTCTGGTTCTCGCAGGTACTTGTTTTTCTGGTGAAGATCCAACAGTTCCCAAAGCATCGAGGAAGAATCTCTTATTAGGAATGATGCCAGCTTTGTCCATGTTCTTCAACAGCTTCTCCAGAAGTTCCTTCGCATCAGCTTTGGTGTAAGCTTTATACAGAAGCTTGTATGTTGTCGAATCTGGTAACACCCTCATACTACTCGCACTATCGAAAAGCAAATCGGCTTCCACGGGCAATCCATTCATGCAGTAAACATCAAGCATGGAATTGAGGGTTGAGACTCTGATCTCCTTTCCAGAACTAACCATTCCATCAAAGATTTCTCTAGCCTTAGAAACAGAGTCACAATGACCATACATCATGATTAGACTTTCACAAGTGATATAGCTTGGGTCAAATCCCATATCCTTCATCTTCCTAAAAACTTCTTCAGCTTTCTCTCTAAGCCGTGCCTTCCCGTAGTTCGTGATCATCGAATTAAAAGTAGGCAGTGTCGGCCTCTCCTTCGATCGTAATAAGCTCTTGAACACCTGTTCCATCTTGTCAAATACCTGTTTCTTCCCATATGAATCAATCAACAAGTTAAAGGTTATGATATCTGGTTTGATTTGATTGCTTTTCATGCGAGAAAGCATCGACTCCATCTCTTTGATCATTCCATTCTTCCCAAATGCATCCATCACTCCATTATATGTATATATATCAGCTGAAACAATGCTGTCATCGAGATCTTTAAACAATGCATCAACTTGTTCCACTTTTCCAGCTTGAGCATACGCTCTGGTAAGAATGTTGTAAGTAACAATGTTTGGCTTACATCGTTCCGTTGCCTTCATCTTCTCGAAGTACCAAAGAACTTTATCCAAAGCCTTTGCTTTGTCCTTACAATGAAGATGGGCTGTGATAAGTGAATTGTAAACGGAGGTATCGGGTCGACACCCACTATTTCGCATCTCTGAAAAGAGCCACATAGCCATCCGAATTTGGCCCTTCTTTCCCATGATAGATATTAGTTTTGAATAAACCCCATTGTCAGCTGTGTACCAACGTTGTTTCTGCATCCATCTGAAAACCTGAAAATGAATTACATCATAAAAACATTCATGATTTCTCAGAATCTCAATCAATAGCAGAGCTACAATTTCTTTGCTTCTTTAGTCCCACCTATAGATAGAATGTGCTTATCTTAAATTTAATTGAGATCAAAAGAATAATCAATCTATCTTATAAATGTTAAGAGTTCTCCCCCACTTCTAGTTCTCCAGTATAAGATCTTTCACATATCCAAGAAGATGGTGCCTCTTAGATAATTTTGAATCGAATTCCTTTTTCTTTTATTGGACCGAATAACCAATGATTTATGTTCTTGAAAAGATAAACAATGAATTTAGTAGACTCTAATACTAATATTAGATAGTATAGGGTGTATCTCAAAGTCAAAAGGAACAATGTACCAGTGATATTAAGTGGAGAGATTATGGGTTCGAGACTCCACTTCCAAATGTTCATAATCTAAAAGAAAGTTTAGATCTCAAAATCAATTGACAATGAGATGAGTAATTCATCTATCTTATAAATGGTAGGAGGTCTCCCTTTTTCTGATGTATGCTTATTAGCATTCCCTACAAGATGATGACTTTTGGGTTCATTAATCTTAAGTGGATCCAAATTTGCCGACTAAATAATCGCTTGAGTTGAATGAGCTATTATACTGTATTACATAGTGTATGAGATTCATCTCAAAATCAAACGACAATAAAAGAGTAAGCTACCTATTTTATAAATGTTAGGAGTCCACTTTTTCGACGTGAGATCCTCACCAACATTCTTTTTGGCTCTCCATTCTTCATCCATGCTAAATAGAACTTGAACTACATTACAATTTCCATTCATTTCATACATTTTACCATGATATTACAAATTTTATCCTTACCCATCTACAGGTACATAACAGATAGCAAAAAGAAGTTAAGAAAATCAACATCCGGAAGCTAAAATTCAGAGTTCAAAAAGAAGAAGAAAAATGAAACCTCGAGACATTGAAGCCATTTATCCTTTTTCCCCAACTCCTCAAATAGAAGAAAGCAATGCTCAGTTCTCATAACACGGACGTACTTGTCCAATGTCTTGAGCAATGGTTCTTTGTCGCTGAACTTTCTGAAAACATCGCGAACCAGTTCTTCAGCCTCCGACCTGTCGGTTTTTGCCGCAGATTTCTTCTTGGGTCGGGTCGAAACACAGACCACTCGGGTCACAACGGCTCTCCTCAGAGACGAAGGGAGTGGAAGCCATGGTCGAGAGAGTTGGGAATTATAACAGGAATTTGAGGAAGAAGAAGGAGTAAAGGTGGAAGAAAATTGGAGGGAAATTGAAAGGGGCATTATACTGTACGTTAGTAAGAAGAGAATTAGGGAAGTTGAAACTTCGAAGTGGCATCGACGGGAAGAGGATAGAAAATTTCGATTGAGAAATGGGAAGATTGTATAAATTTGTTGAAGTTCAAGGACGAAAAAGAAAATTCGGAAAAAAGTACGGCATAAGCTAGGTGAAAAATGTGAATGATGTGAATCGAACCTTTACAGCCTGCTGATATGATTCAGTATCAATACCATTGCACTAAAGATTCGTTTGGATGCGGCGATGTTATTAAATATATATAATTAAAACAAAACGGAAAACTTAAAAAAAATTTTGAACCTGACGTGAATCGAACACGCAACCTTCTGATCTGGAGTCAGACGCGCTACCATTGCGCCACAGATCCATTTGATGATAAGTGGAGTTCGTTATATATCTTAAATTTATTTTTTTCATTTTGGATGACACTTCTAGTATATCTTAAAAGTACCCTTTTTTTTTTCATTTTATATATAATAAATAATTGAATAATAAGATTAGATTTTAAGAACAAATATTAGGTTAAAATACTATTTTGGTTTGTTTAGTTTGACATTTGTTTTATTTTAGTTTCTAAATTTTTATATGTTTAAATTTAGTTTTTGAACTTTCAAATTTGTTTCATTTTGATGTTTTTAAATAAATTAAATTTTTTTTAATTAAGTTTTATTTAAAAATTAATCAAATTTCTCTATAAATTTAAGAGATATGTTCACCTATTTTCTTTAGTTATATTAAATTTACCTGTTAATTATTTGGAAGGGATTACAGTGAAATATAGGTTGAGGTCTATTTTTTTGATTAATTCCACGATCCGTTAGACTTCCCGTGTTTTTGGGGAGTCGAATCCTTCTGTTGTTATCAAGGCAGTAGTGAATGGTTCACCAGATGTGTTCGAATTCGAATTCAACTATATTATTGAAGATATAAAGAGAATGGTCACTAAGATAAATTCTGTTACTAAGATAAATTATGTAGATTTTCTTATGACGGTAGAAATTGTAACCGAACATATGATTGCTTAACAAAACAAATTTCTATATTTTCTCTTTTAGCTATGTTTTCAATTCCTCTTATATGAAGGAGTGTTTATCTGTTTGGAGAAGGAATCTCTCCCGTGACATTAATTTCATTGTAAAGATTGATTGCTTGAATTCGTTGGTTGAAAGAATGAAGTGATTCTTTTATATATAAAAAAACTTGTATATTCACCACTATTAAACACATTTTAAAACTAATAAGAAACACTTTCAAAGTTCATATACATTTCAAAACAAAACTAACTGGTTGAACTCATCTTAAATCTTCTCCATTTGAAAAGAAAGAAGGAATTTAACTTAATTTAGCCAATTATTTTATTTTGTAATATTTATGTGGCAGCATAATTACATATGCTCAATCAAATAGTCTAACTCCTTTCTCAATTGTCAATATAACAACTCCAAAAAATTAAACAGTACTATATAGATTATGATAGTTTGGTTGCCAACTATTAGGAATATAACCAATTGTTTGGTAAGTTTGGTATTACAAATACATGAACATTAGTTAGCTAAAGCTTAGTAGTTCCCAAGATGTAAATATCTAGCACCTCATTCAATACCAGTATTCATTCAATTGTAAAATATCTTCCAAGTAGATACCAACATGTATATATCTTCCAAAACCAACCGATTCGACTGTGACTCAATGGGTCCCCATAGTAACAATGTCGTCGTACCATGGAATTTGAACTCCATCTCCAAAGCCATATCAACCAGCATTTTATTGTTAACCAAAAAAAATTAAGCATAGTTCAATCGATAGTTTGTACTAATGATCTCGATGTCAGAGAATTGATTTCCTATTCCATATAATGTTAAAAAAAAAAATAAAAAAAAAATAAAACCAACCAAAGCACTTTTAAAGCTTAAAGGATTGTATCTATAAGATCGAGCTTATAATAAAATGTATAATTTTTACAAGTTCGGTCAGACAATAGAAGCTAAAGAGAGACACACCAATCTAACGGTTGAACCGGAGAGTTGGGAGATAAGGAGTAAGAGATATGACTACATATTGTTATTAAATACTTTAGTTCGAACAGCGAGCTAGCGGTAAGAGAAAACCAATCCTTTTCCGCAAGTTTTTTTTGTCTCTTTGTCTCAAAAAAAAAAAAAAAAAAAAAATATATATATATATATATATATTAGAAAAAAACTTTTATTTTATTTTATTTTTACTTTTATTAATTTTTTGAAGGATGAATTTTCAAAATCGCAAAAGACAAATGGTGATCCCAAAAATAGTCTCCATCACTCCCTTTCATGAATTATTGTAATCATCGAGGACCCACCACTGATTTATTACTCGTTTTAATCTTGTTTTATAATGAAATATATATGAATTCAAAAAAAAAAAAAAAAAAAAAAAACTATAAACAGCACTCTTATAAATTTGAGAAAGACATGAATTTCCTGTTTTTCTATTCACTTTTTTTTTTTTTTACAAATATATATAATATACTAAATATCAAATCTCAAAATATCTCTTAACAAATTATAAATAATATTTAATTAATATTCTACCTATATTTAAATATCAAATTAATCAATTTGAATAATTAATTTCTTACTCTTCATATTTGACATCTAAGTATAATTAGGTAATGACTATTCATAGACTAAATGCAAAAACATAATTTTTTTTTTTTTTTTTTTTTTTAATTCATGACTGTGCATACAACTTTTGCACAACATGAAACTCAACACTTGAATCATAGGATCCAGATTCCAACATATAAAGAAACTGAAAAAAAAAAAAAAAAGTGTTGGAGATTGTTGGAATACTCACTTTGTGGCAAATGTCTCACATTGATAAGGTAGAGTTCAACATATATATAAGATAGAGTGAGCTACTCCTCCTTGATTCACCATTTGTCGATTTGAACTGCGATGGCCCACACCCACACATTTGTTTTCTATTTTATTTGAATATTTAAATATCAAATATTCAAATATCAAATTTAATCAATTTAATTAATCAAATATCAAATCGCCTATCTTGCCGTAGAACATAATATACTACAACACGAATCGAATGAATTTTGCAAATCGTCAAATTGTCGTCGAAAATAATATACGGCATATACAATATTTTATTACACTGCACTAATCGCACAAATTTCACAACTACGTCAAATTGTCGTTGATCATGTGACGAATTATAATATATTGCAAAATAATAGGTGAAACATGCATGATACAAATTTGACTGAGATATTATGATAATTTTAAAAATATAAATATAAAGAAAAACATAAATCTTTTAGTTTTTTATTAACTTCTCGTAAAAAATAAAAATATCTTAAGATTTTTAACTAATCACTAAAAAATATCCAAATAAATCCGAGTGAATTTTCTATTAATATTCAAATATTAAATAAATAAATCTTAAA
>JBBMEG010000003.1:950894-964484 GCA_037832605.1 Cyclanthera cordifolia
GGGGGGGGATGGGGTTTGAAACTACTAGTTTTCAATGAAAAGTAGATCTAGTGACTTAGGGAGATATCCTAAATGTTTTCTTTCTAGTAATTACTGGAAGCGTTTGATCTTTAATGTTGTAGGGAGCTAAAGAAAGTTTGAGGCTGATGTTGACCCAATTCCCCTCTAACTCTTTATCTGCAAAATTTTGTTTACTTCTCAAAATTCAAATCATCAAAGAAATAAGAAAATTTGATATACCAAATTATTTTGGCACTTTTTATTGAGCTTTGGCCAGAGAACCATGTCTCACGTAGGCAAGAAGCGCCCAAGAATAATTGAAAGTGTCCCTCAAGCTCTCAAAAAGTTCTTTATAACAGTAAGGTAAGGAGCAAAAACACTGTAAATTTCATTTTGATATGTACGTACTCCCACTGAAGTTTCATTTTGTCCGGATGAGCTCCGTCAGCCTAGTAATTCAAGAACTTCTAAATTTCCTCAGTTATATTTTCCCCTTCTGTTCTTGTATACCAACCTGATACTTGTGCTGCAGGTTGTGTGTGGGAAGTGGTGTACTATCTAGGAACTAAACGGAGATCACCTTATTCTCTCTCCTGCTAAGTTTTTAAAAGAGGAAGGAATCTGAGGATATAGCTATCCAGGGACACTACCCTAATCCTTCCAACCCAATTTCAGTGAATAGTTTCTAGCCAAACTTGGTGAACGATTGAATGGCAGAAACTTGAAGTCATTTCCACAGTTCAAAAACTTCTGTATGTGCTTAATTTGAGTAATGTTGAACTGACCTATGTTTTTTAAGCCTCTATTTCCTTAGCTCCCATGGAAAAGATTGGGCCGCTTATGGCATTTGTTTCCATTTCCTCTATTTCTTTGGAAGGATCCGTGATCATCCCTTATCATAAAGGGGGCTTGAGGCGAGGAGAACGGTAAGATCATGGGGGAATTAGAACACGGGGGATGATTAACAGGTAGAATCATTATTTGTGTTGAAGCGTGAGGAATAATTATGGAGAACGAAATATTAGTTATGTGAGAATGACTGTTGGTGAAATGATTGATTAGGGGGAATCGTTACGTTTGTTTAGAGTGCATAGAATAATTAAGGGGGATAAAATATTGGTTATGGGAGACCGGATATGGGTTATTGGGGAATGAAGCGTGATTACGGAGGGAAGGATTAGAGAGTTATTTCCTGGTTGATCCTTGCCCCCAAACACCCCAAAGAGAAGATTAGACCTTCAAAAACCAACTGAAGAAAAGGATGGAATCGTAGGCGAGCGAAAACATAGAAAACTGAGTCTATATTTACTATTTCCTATTTGAAATAAACATCACCGTACTGTTCAGATACTGTTTGGAATCTTAAACTGAAACATTGGTTTTTCTTACCAACGGGGAATAAGAATTTCTACGGTGACAAACTAAGGGAAGAATTCTTTGAAGTTAATCATTAACTCATTGTGCAACAAATAGAAGTTTTGAAAGCAAATCCTCAATGGCAGACATACTTTGGAAAAGGTTTAATCTCAGTTTTAGTGGATCCAATTATTATGCAATGGAAGGCATCAATTTATGTTTATTTATCTTTTTAAGGTGCAATTTGACTTGTTTTCTGGGTTGTTTTCTGAAACATATATATGGAAAATGTACATGACAGGTGTAGTGAGGGCCTTCATTCATGTACTTTTATCATCGAGTCCATGATGCAAAATTTCTCGAATCTTATCTTGTCGCATATCTGAAGTTGACTTTCATCTTTGATTTCTTGTTCATTTGAAGTTACTTTTTGTTTTTCTCTCAGGAAAAAACCAACTTCATCAATAAAGACCCTGTGATATCAAATGATCCTCCAAGAAACTCACACAACTTTTTGTTTGTGTGCAAGAGTGAGAGATTAGAGGATTATACTCCACCATCCATTATTGCTAATCCTAAACCCTTCCCACTAATGAAGTATAAACGAAGAAGGCAAAGCGACTTGACCTCTGAACTTTCAAAAGTTTCAGAGAACTCATACATGTCGAACGAAGAGCCCAGCCTATCCGAAACTGCGATTGCATCACAGACGGATGTAACGACAAGTGTGACGACACCGACTACGAAAAACTTTCTTTCTACCTTAGTGGATTATTCACTATTAGAACCTACAGAACCAAAAGAAGCTCCTGCTCCTGCTCCTCCACCTGCATTAGAAACTTCAGACCTTAGTTCATCTGTGCATCCAAGCATCCTTAAATTCATTCAAGAATTGCAACATGAAATTCACAAGACTTCTATGGAGAGGGAGACACTGAAGTTTGAGCTGTTAAGCGCTCGAGCCATGATTAGTATTCTTCAATCCCGGATCGTTGTGCTCAATAAGGAAATTAATGATTTGAAATCAAACTATGGTTAGGAAGTATGTATCCTTCAATCCTGGATTATGATGCGCCGAATAAGGAGACTAACGAGATAATGAAGAAAAATGTAGACATTGGCTATGCCCTGTAAATTGTTGCTACCGTTTCGGTCTCATGTACGTTATCGACATTTGAATTCGGGCCATTGTACTAGCCTAATATAACTAGTTCTGTTGTCTAGGCAATCTGTTGTAAGAGTATCTAATTAGTCAAGCTTTTAAATGTGTATGAACCTTTCAACCTCTGTTGTGAAAACTATGTTGAACTTCATGTTGTGCTATGGCTCTAGGCCATTTATGGTGTAACTTCAATTTCTCAGCTGTTTGCATTTCATGAAATAAGGTTGTCATGTCACAACTATTTATGTAATCACCATTTCGAATATATCGATATCTTGTTGTTAATCTCATCTTTCTTTTCTTTTGTAAATTCAGCCTTCACGTCATGAAATGTTGTCTAAACTGCTCTTGAACTTTCAGTTTTGTCTGATGAATTAATCCTTTAACTTTTAGCTCTGTATCTATCTAATATGATCAAGTTATTTTTATCTATAAATAATTGATATATGAATTGAATTTTATATTTAATGAGACCCCAAATCTTTAGTTTGTATAAGTAGGCATGGAATTTTTGAAAAATGTTGATTAAGTTAAAAAAAAAAAAGTGACAAAATGTTAAATTAAGGAAACATTTAACACAAATTTGAAGTTTAAAAGCTTATAAATATTTGAAGTTTAAAAGCTTGTATTATTTATTTTTTAAAGTTTATGCACCAACTAGAAATTGAACTAACAATTACCGAAAAGATTGGTAGCGTAGTAGTGGTTTTATTGTTTGTTGTTAATTCAGTTCAACACCAGTATCGCAGGTTCGATCCTAGAGATCGGTATTCGGCTCTCAATATATTTGAGAGTAGTTTAGTTGAAAACTAATCATCTACATTGGTGAATGTGCTATTATTCAACCTTTCATGTTTATTTATTCATTTTGGGTTGGGAGGTTGATATATGTTACATTTTCTTAAGCAGCAAGTAAAAGAGCCTTTACGTATTTTTTCTCCTTTTTAGAAAGTAGCTACCATTAACAAATAGAACTTAACAAAATTATGGTAGATGTGCTATTCTCACAAAATAATTGATTATATTCATAATTATTTTCTAGATTTGACTGGTTTTGTAAGTTTTTCTACGGCTCATATTCCCACTCAGCGAGACTTCATTCTAGTCCGTATTCACAACATGAAGGGAGTGACAAGATTCCAATGGTAACCATGTGCACCCTAATAAGCAAAAGAGGCTTTAGTTTTCTTTTGGTTAGAGCAAAGTCTTACAAAGTTATCATGATGGGTAATTCCTCTCAAATCATGAACATCTTTTGCCAAATATATATTTTAAAATATTTCCTTAAAAACTTATCCCTTCAATCAAGATCTAATCTTTAATTAAATTAATGGGAAATTTACTTCATGACTCAAATGTATAAAATTATATGGAGTCAAACATAGGAATATTAGTGGTCTGACTCGACATTTGTACTTTTATAGTATGTAAAATACTTTATTTTAGTTTATTACTTTTTTTGTTTTAGACTTATTTAGAAATCATCTATAAAAGTTATTGCAAGTTTTGTAAATGCTTAAAAAAAAAAAAAAAAAAAAAAAAGTTCGCAGAACTAAAAAGTTGGTAAAATAAAGTGAGAGAGTTTAAAGTTAGATTCCTATTAGATACTCTTTTTTATCTTTATTGAGTGTTTGTGTTGGGTTTTTGGTAAAATATTATAAGTGAATTATCTCACGTCAGAAAGAAGTAAGAAGTGGTGCGCTCCAAGCACTGTAAAATGAGCATGCGACTTTGGTTTCAAAGCATCCCAGTTAGAAACACTTTAAGCTTGGTGTGCTAACTCTAGTGAAATTCCTCTTGTATTCTCTAGAGAGAGAGTGGGACAAAATGTGTGAGTAGTATAAGCTTTGAAGAGAGTGTTTATGTAACTGGAGTCGGGGAGAGAATTCTGTGTGATTGTAACAATTTTTCACATAGTGGAAGTTCTTTTCGTTAAAATTATAGAGTGTTTAGAATTGTGGAGTTATATTTGAGTAATTATAAAGAAGAAATTATAATAATAGCTCGTTTATATAAACTTTTTAAACAATAATCATAGAAGCTCGTTTATAAAATATTTATAAACACTCAAGACAAATGGAATGTTTTTTTTTTTTTTTTTTATTCTAGATATTAGGTCAAGTTAAATAAAGTTTATCCCATACACGTCAGCAACTGCTTTTATCAAGGTTAAATTATAAATGAGTAATACTTGGCACTTTATTTTCTCTGTCTCAAGTGGTGTAAAGGATGTTTAACCTAATAAAATTAAATAATTACTTAAAAATAATTAAAATAAAAAGGAAAAAAAAAACATTTATGTGGCACTTTTTAAACCACATTTATAAAACAGCAAATACCCAAAGTATTAGTCATTATAAATTTGAAATCAAACAGAATTAAGTTGGTGTGATTTCAAAAGTTATAATTTAATATTTATGTTTTGAAAAAATAAACGTTGAAGCATAGCCTTAATTCTTATGATTCGATAAAATTTAAAGGTGAGTCATTGTTGTTTAATTAATAACTAATTAAATACTTAGAAGTTGTAATTAAAAAAGACCCTAGAAGTTAATAATTCAGGTTTGAATGATGTGATTTCTAACTAATTTGTTATTTAACTCATACTATTATTATTAACCCACTAATAATTAAATTTCATTTACTTATTTTAATAACATTTAAATTCCAAAACAAGATTTTTTTTAATTTTTATCAAAACAAATAAATTAAATTCTAATTTTAATGATATAAACACTAAATTACCGTTTTCATTATTTTTGGACTAAATTCCAAAAACTTAATCACAATTAAAAAAAAAATTAACACTTTTATTCGAGAGAAGAAGTAAATAAAAACGGACAAAATCTAACTGAACCAATGAATTGATTCGAATTTTTTGAACAATATTGAATTTTGATAATTAAAAAAAAAGAAATATAATGATTCAATTTTGATTTGGTTCTTGAGGAAATCAACATAAAATCGAATTGAAATTTAAATATGAAATATGGAGCACCTATTTATGAAAAATGCTATTTTTTTTTTTGTTAGAAAAATAAAATTTCTTATATTCAAATTAAAATTAATAGAGACAAAAAAAAAAAAAAAGAGTACAAACTTTTTTTAATTAAAATCAAAATAAAATATTTATTTTGAATCAAAGATTTTTTTGTCATTTATTAAGACATCCATTCAAAACTAGTTTTTAAAAATTTTGAAAATATTAATCAAACTTATTGGTTTGACATAAAATTGATGAAAATCAAACACAAAATCATCTACAAAAGTTGCACAAATCACTCCGATTTATAATAACTAAATCTTAAACTTTTAATTTGAGTAACCATCTCTCCTAAATTTGAAAAGTGTTACTATTAACCTTAATAAAATTGTCCAAAATTTATTTAATCTTTCTTTTTTTTTTTTTTTTTTCTGCTTAAAAGCTTCCTAACTTCTTAACTGTTACATTTTTATAGTGTACATGTTCTCTCTCTCTTTTTTATTTTTATTTTTTTATATCTCATAAAATAGATTTAGATCTGATCATTGTTATGTTTCGAGCTCTCATTTTCAAACACCAAATAATTCATTCTCTACAAAAAAAAATGTAGAGAAGAATACAAAATGCACCTAACATTAATATCATTTTTTTAATTCATACAAAACTAAACAACTCAAGATTATATATCTGTGTATATATATTTTAAATAAACTATATGCCACGAGAAATTCAAATTTAATGTTACATCAATTTATTAATTTTTAGACAACATTCATCAATTTTTTCCTAATCTTATAAGATTTTTATTCAATGTATTATTAAAAAATACAACTTTTTGAAATTTAGACCATGCAATAGAAAAAACATTATATTGAAATTAAAATTTTAATATTTTTTAATTTCACGTTAATTTACAAATATAGACATTTAATTTTTTTTTTTTTAAATAATTTAAAATTGTTCTAAACTTTTATTAATGAAAGAGGTTTTGACGGTTTTATATGTTGGTATATGTGACATTAGCATTACCCCCGTCGACTTTTCGTGGACATTCCTTTGTATATTTCCTCTACCAGTTCGTCTTTTAGATTGTTTTGGTTTTCTCTCACGAAGAAATTGTAACCCTAATTCAGTCGAACCTCTTTATTTCTCATCTCAAATCTGAATTTCAGTTTCGTTTCGAAACCCTAAATTTAGTTTGCTTGATGGGTCGAGATTCTGCTACTTCGTTGGCACCAGGCTTCAGATTCCACCCTACAGATGAAGAACTTGTCGGCTATTATCTGAAGCGCAAAGTCTCAGGAAAACCCTTTCGTTTTGACGCTGTTTCCGTCATAGACATCTACAAATCCGAACCCTGGGATCTCCCTGGTCAGCCCCCTTGTTCTATTTGTTGAGATTTGTGTTTTATTTCGCGATTTATTTTCTCCTAATCCGGATTCGTGTTGACATTGAAGTTGTGTTGTGGGGTTTTTGTCAGGGAAGTCGAAGCTGAAGACTAGGGATTTGGAGTGGTATTTCTTCAGTGCCTTGGATAAGAAATATGGCAATAGTTCGAGGACCAATAGGGCTACTGAGAAAGGGTACTGGAAGACGACGGGAAAGGACCGCCCGGTTCGCCATAGCGGGAGGACTGTTGGAATGAAGAAGACTCTTGTTTTTCATATTGGGCGGGCTCCTCGTGGTGCTCGAACCAATTGGGTGATGCACGAATACAAACTCACGGACGAGGAAATGGGCAAGATTGCAATTGTGCAGGTTAGAATTAGGGCGAAATTTTCTTAGCCCTGTTTCTCTTTGATTTGTGTGATTTAAGTCTAATTTTGAAAATTTTGTTGTAATTGTCTTGGGATCTGTTTGTTTCTTTGTTGGTTTTGGAAGGATGCGTTTGTGCTGTGTAGGATATTTCAGAAGAGTGGTACAGGACCAAAAAATGGAGAACAGTATGGTGCCCCTTTTATTGAGGAGGAATGGGAAGATAACGAAGAGCTGGCTTTGGTTCCTGGTGATGAGCAAGTGGATGATGGAATTCTAGCTGGTGGCGTTTTCGTTGAAGGCGACGATTTCAGCGAGGTATGTACTTTACCATGTTATTCATCGTTAAGAAATGTGTTTCTGAAATATGATTTAGAATGTGTTCAAGTTGGAGCTTGTGGGAAGTTCTGTGTTAGAGTCTTAGAGATGCCTAAAAATCTGATCCTTTGATCATGTATAATTATAGTTAACCAATTATCTGTGTTAATTAGGAATGTTTTCCCAATCGTTGAGAGAATAGTACATGGTTGAGCATGAATTGTAATATATCATCATATATGATGATTTACTAAGAGGGGAAAATACCTCAAAACTAAAGAAGAATAAGGGATAAAATTCCAGAATCTTGTACGCTTGGTGCTAACGCCACCCTCTCTGATCAAGAACGATGCTACCTAAAAATAAGAGGTAATGCTTTAGAAAGCAGTTTCATTCTGGTCTAATTATAGGATTGAAATTTAAACGAGCAACTGGCTCTGTCTGCTTGTGTCATGGACAAGTTTGTAACCTTGCCAATTTGCAAGCTGAAACCAGTTGCATGTTGGGTTAGGATTGAAATTTAAGCGAGTTACTGGTTAACAGATCAAGTTTGTATAACCTTGCCAGTGATGTGATTGGCATTCTTTGCATACTAAGGTGCATGTGGGTGTTATAGAGAATGTCTATCATGAGCAGAAAAGTAATGAGAAACTAGACTGATTTCTGTATTTAATAAGTAGAAAATATGATTCATGGGAAACATGGAAAACAAAACAAATTGAGTGAGTTGGTGGGTGAAATAGTGATAAACAACCTATGTATATATTCAAACTTTTAATATCGTAACTCAAAAGTACACTAAATCTAAATGGAATGTTTATGTGTTGAAAAAAACATATATTTTTTTCATTGAAGAGAAGTTTTATATAATTCAAAATACTATTAGATATTATTTTTTCCAATACAAGTCCACTTCATCGCCAAAACTGAAAATGAAGAGAAAACTATATTATGTAGAACCCATAACTCAATGTGCCTTCATCCTTGGAGTTTAGAGAGTATTTACCCGTGGTTTCTGTATATTGAAGAGAATCGTAGGAGTTTCCTGTTTGATAAGTTTTGTTCAGTTTTTAATTACTTGTTGGATTATATCAAAATCATGTTAATTTTTTTCCCCAGAATGTTGAGGAAGGTATTCTATCTGAAAGTGCTCCACCGCCACCATTTGACTACTATTATGGCGAGACCAGCAACTCAGTGGAGCAGTCTGAAAATATCATTGAAAATGATCAAAAGCCTGCTGTAGTAGGCATATGTGAGACATCAGAGCTTCCTGAAGAACATAAATTTTTTATTTTACCAGATGAGTGTGGGTTACATGACAGGTTGGTTAAGCATGAGTATCTTGCCGAGTCAAGCAATGATGCTGATGCTAATGCCGCTGATGAGCTCGATGCTAGTGATGTGGATGGTCGTTATGTATTGAACGAGCCATTCTTTAGTTCTTCTTATAATCCTCCTTTCAGTGACGAACTTCTTCTGGAATCCAATGAGCTCTCAAACCCTACTGAAAGAGATCCTGCTGCTTTTGACGTGCTTGAAGAGTATCTTACATTTTTTGACGCTGATGCTGATAATGCAGATATGTCTTTCGATCCTTCTGAAATTCTCGGGAGCGGGAGTTCTATTCCCGACCAAGCCGTCCTTCCAGAGGTCAATATTTCTTCATTTCATAATTTTTTTGTTGTCCTGCCATGTGGAACTTTTTACGGATGCATCCTTTTCATTAGGTTGCTGGTAGCGCTACCGAACATGCATCTTCCAGCAAACATACTGCAGATTTACGTTCTAACAATGACGCCTCTTCTTCTATGCAAAGATCTGAGGATCCAAAACCAGAAGCAGGTTATCTGAATTTGTTGTTATTTAGTTCTTTCCATTTATTTGGATGTTCATTCTTGCTTACTATACTTCTTTCTAGTACCAGATCTCAAGTACCCATTCCTCAAACATACAAGTCATATGCTGGGCAGTATTCCTTCTCCATTTTCTTCAAAGTTTACTTCAAAAGATGCCGCTATCCATCTTAACTCAGCTCCACAAGCTTCGAGTTCTGTGCGTGTCACTGCAGGTATGATCGTCATAAGAAATACGACTCTAGACGGAGATGAGATGTTCAACTTGTATGGCAAGAATTCAGATCTCAACCTTATCTACTTGTACGGGATTGTTGAAGGCGACATCAACTCCTCCCAACCTACTGCCAGTGCACATTCGAGCAAGTCGGGATCTCTGATATCTCCCTACTTCTTATACTTTTTCATCTTGTTCTGGGTTCTAATCCTTTCTGTGAGTTTCAAAGTTGGAAGCTGCATCCATTCCAGGTGACTCGTCGGAGTGGAGTTTCCGAATTGAAAACTCAAGAAACATTAAAAAGTAGTATTAGTTGGTGTTTAGAAACTTTCTAGGCTACCAAATTGAATACGTTGTTGCAGATCTATCTGCAGTATCTGTTCAAAATATCAATAGATACTAGACTAACTGCCAACGAATTGGTAGCTAACTTTTCATCTCTTTCTTCTTTTATATTTTAATACCAGAACATTTTACAGATGATAGTTGCTGGGCTTTGCTGCACTTACCGATTTATTAGTGAAGGTTGGAAGCTTCTTAATTCATGATGTTCATGTAATTGTTTGGATAATCACAAATGAGAACTTTGATAATTATTTGGCTTTATGTTTTTCATTTTTGAAAATTTTTTTTGACCGTAGAAATTTAAACTTGCGAGTAAGATGAAACATATTCTATAAATTAAAATAAATATTTAGAAGTTATTTTTTTATCTTAAACATTTTGGTTTTATTTTTGAAAAATTCGAGTAAGATGTAGATATAAAAATTATGAAAATTATTTGACTAAGTATTAGTTGTAGCTTTAAATTTTAAAAATAAAAAATAAAAAAATAAAAAGACTATTAAATGAGGCTTAAAATTAACATAACTTTTTTTTGGTTGGATACTGCTATTATTTTATTTTATTTTTTAATTTCAACAAATTGGGAACTGAAACCTCAAATGTTATTTTTAGCAATGTTGTACTTTGATTGAAAAATAAAGTAATTATCTGAAAGATAAATGCATAAATATCACTTTGATCCTATGTTCAAGTGCATGAGTGTTTGTTTTATTTTGATAAAAATTTACGAAATTAGTTCCTATTATATAATATTTTCTTAAAACATTACTAACTACTCATTTAAGGTCCGTCATAACACTTTTTTTTTGGGTTTTAGAATTAAATTTCAGTTTCTAACTTAATTTCAAAAACACATTCATGAAAGTTGTATTTATAAACTTAAGTTAGAAAATAAATAAATAAATAAATAAAAAGGGGCTCCCTTGGTTTTCTCTGAGTTTCCTTTAGTGAGCAGTTTGGCTGGCGAAGAAGGCTGAGTTTGAGGGCGGCAGTGGGCTGAGTTCGAGGGAAGGTGGTGGAAAAATGGATCATGAGAGAGGAGAAGGGCATGAAGCAGAGGAAGAGGATATAGTCAAAGCTGAAAAAGAGTTGGATAGCATTTCAGTCTGTAAGGTGCTATCGGAGAGAGTGGTGAATGTGGAAGCTTTTAAACTTCATATACCAAAAATTTGGGGTGTAGAAGGCAGGGTCAAAGTGGAAAGAGCAAGCAAACTTCTCAAGAACATATTTATTTGTGAGTTCAAAAACAGAACTATAAAGAGCGGGTGATATCCAGGAGTCCATGGATTTATGATGGGGCGATGGTGGGGACATTGGAATGCATTTTTTTCGAGTACCTATGTGTTGTCGATGTAAAAGAAGGGCGAAGAGGTTGGCAAATAGAATAAGAGAGTTCGAGGAGATGGAGATGGAGATGGATGATTTCCAGCTTAAATATGAGAAGTATTTTAGTGTAACAAGAGAAATAGACAAATTGAGGGGAGACTTGGTAGTCATTAACGAGAATACAATTGATGACACAGTTAAGGGGAAAAAATGGAAAATGGCAGCTAGGGAGGCGAGCAGGAAGATTGCAGAACTGGGTTACCCGTTAGCTAGGAATAAACATGGGTGGGAGGAGGGAGAAACCGTAGAAAAGATAGGGAAAAAACAATGCATTGACTTGATCAGTGAGATATCCGCGTCAGCTGTGGAAAATCCACGTCGGATGAAATGAATGCTTTATGCTGGAACGTCTAGAGGTTGAGAAAACCTCGAACATTAAGAGCACTTCGGCACGAAGTGCGAAAAGTTAAGCCTATAATTAATTTTCTTGTTGAAACAAAATGTTGTGAGAGATATGCTGCTAAAATTAAGGTGGAAGTTGATGACCATTGTTTTTGTGTTCCAAGTGAAGGATAGAAGATTAAAATAAATGTTAAATCCTTTTCTCATGGGCATATCAATGCTAATATTGAGGAAAATGGACTTCTGGTGGAGGTTCACAGATTTTTATGAAAATGATGATATAACAAAAAGGAAAGATTCTTGGAAGCTAATCAGAATGTTAAACAAAGGATATGACTTAGCTTGGTTAGTCAGAGAGGATTTCAGTTAGATTCTTGGCTATGAAGAGCACAAGCAGAGTATGAAGGGCTTCAAGGAGGTGTTATATGATTGCTCATTGATGGACATTGGTTATAAAGGGGACCACTATACATGGGAGAAGCGAAAAGATTCAGATATTGTGATCGATGTCGACTTGACAAATACGTGGCTAACCCTCTATTCCTATCTAAAGTTAACAATCTATCTGTTGTGCATCTAAACTATCATTTCTCAAATCATAGGCCTATCTTTGTTTCCTTTGTCTAGTCCTCTGTGGAGGGAAAGAGTGGGAAAGCAAAGAGAAAGCTGATTAGATTTGAGAATTCCTGGTCGAATTTTGATGAAAGCTGGAATATTGTTAAAGATTGTTGAGAGGCGAAGTCAATGTGGAGGGGGAGTCCTTCTAATATCGTGAAGGCCCTTGAAATGTGTTTAGGAGAGCTAGATAGATGGAATTGAAGGTGCATCAATGGTTCCTTAAGGGGTGCGATTGAGAAAAAAGAAAGAGAGATCAAAGCTATAATGGAAAATGGAGATTTCGATAGGAATGAACATGTGAGAAAGCATGAGGGCGAGCTTAACAAGTTGATTGGGGAGGAAGAAAGTTATTGGAAACAAAGATCTAGAGAATTTTGGCTCAGAGGAGGGGATCGAAATACGAAATAGTTTCATTCTAAAGCTTCCCATCATAGGAAAGAAAATATGGTGGGTGGTTTATTTGATGAATCTAACAATTGGGTGAGTAAAGAGGAGGGTTTGGGAGAGATTAAAAAATTATCTTCGAAAATTTGTTCTCCTCTTCGGGTCCTAGTCAAGAAGATTATGAGGAAATGCTTAAAAGTGTTAGTCCTCGATTGTCTCAAAGGGAGGTGAAGAATCTTGACAAGCCTTTTGTGAACAAGGAGGTGGAAAGAGGTTTAAAAGATCTGAATCCTTCAAAAGCTCCTGGTTCGGATGGGTTAAGTGCATATTTTTTTCCAAAAAATATCACTACAAGATTGAACACCTACGACGACGCAACTTTCCGTCGCCTTAGCCTATGACGACTCAAAAACTCCGTCACCAGCTCCGTAGCCAGAACCTCGTCGCCTTAACCTATAACGACGCAAAAGTGCTCCGTCGTCATTTTTTGTCCCTATCGGCGACGGAGGTGTGCTTCGTCGCCTAAACCTTGTACGGCGACGGAGGTTTTTCCGTCGCTGTAGTCACTTTCGGCGACGGAGGTTCTCCGTCGCCTTAGATTAGCCGTCGCAGCTGATTCGTAGGGTGACATAACTGTTCCGTCGCCTTAGATACTCGTCTACGTCGACAGAGGCGTGTTCCGTCACCTTAGATATCTTAGGCGACAGAACTGTTCCGTCACCTTAGGTTTTTTTTTATAAAAAATTAATTATTTTGTTTGTGATTCCATTTTTTAAAATAAAATATAACTGCAAAATCGAAAGACAAACATAATTCACACTCAACATTTGCATTCAATACAATTAAAGTGTACATAAAGTAATGTTAA
>JBBMEG010000003.1:964584-987395 GCA_037832605.1 Cyclanthera cordifolia
TGTTTTGCAGGCCTTTCGTCCTCTACTAAACAAATAGTACTGTGGATAGACCGTTGACCATTTTTCGGCATCAACAGCTGTCAAATTATTGACTCTTAAACGAGAGTTCGAAATGCTAAAAATGAAGAACTCAGATACTGTGAGATACTACACAACGAGGGTGATGATCATTGTAAACCAGATAAGACTTGCTGGTGAAAAATTTTCTAATCAATGGGTGGTGGAAAAAATAATGATCAGTGTTCCCGGCAAATTTGAGTCTAAAATCTCAGCTATAGAGGAGTCTTCTGATTTGACTACTCTCACTATTGCTGAGTTAATTAGCAAATTGCAAGCCCAGGAGCAAAGAGTACAATACGTAATGAGGAGCATGTTGAGGGAGTATTTCATGCCAACTTTAAAAGTAAGAAACTTGTTGCAGAAGATGGTAGACAAACAACCAAATGCCAAGAAAGTAAGGAGAAAGAAGGAGCGTCAGAGAAAACAAAATTTCCTCTCTATTGCTTTTGTAAAAAGACCAATCATGGTGAGAAAAATTGTTGGTTCAAGAACAAACAATTCTACTATTGTGATTATTGCAACAAGGATGGACATGTAGAGAAGTTTTGTTATGCAAAACAAAACCAAACACAAAACCTCAACAATAAGCCAATTGTGCGAAGACAATCAAGAAACAAAATTTTTATTTATGACTTCTCATGTGAATAACAACAAGTCAACCTCTTGGCTCATTGACAGTTGGTGCACTACCCACATGGCTAAATATTTCAATTTTTTTAGCCAACACATCTATACAGTCTAAGGTGATTCTTGGACATGGTGAGACAATACAAGTAGAAGGAAAATGTACAATCATTATGCATACCAAGCAAGGTGAACATAGAGTGTCCAATATTTTATATATTCTAAAGTTATCTCAAAACTTGCTTAGTATTGCTCAATTATTGCATAACAATTTTTCTGTGGCATTTAAAGATCAAGTTTGTGTCATTTATTATCCTTGAGGAATAGAGATCGCAAGAGTCAAAATGGTTGATAATGCCTTCATTTTAAATGGGACTCACAAAGTCATCATGCACAAAAAGCCAAAGTAGAAGAAAGAAAAAAGTGGCATCCTCATTTTAGTCACTACAACAACAAGGTTTTGAAATCATTGCATTCTTCTGACAAGGTTCATTTTCTAATTTTATCTCACTTGATCAGATTTGTGACAGTTGCAAAGAAGTGAAAATGCATACACTACCTTTTTCAACAGATGGTAATTTTAGAGCCCAAGACAACTTTGAATTGGTTCTTAGTGATGTTTGTGGTTCCATCAACGAGACATTTTTTAGAAATAATAAATATTTTATTTCATTTATTGATTGTTTTACCAAGATGATTGAGATAATTTTTTTTATTGAGAAAACTAAAGTTCATGGTATTTTCAAGAAGCTTGGGAATCTAGTTGACATGTGTATTGAGAATGACTTCAAGCTCAAAGTATTGAGAATGACAACTCACTTGGAAACTATTGGAGGTGTTGATAGCAATTTGACTGAAATGCTAGATGTTGTCTCTTAAAGTTTCAAGAAGACAAGAAGTTGAGGCTAAATTTACAATTGAAGTTGAAATATTGTTTTTGCATCAACGAAAAATTCACCAATATGGATGTATAAATTATTGCTTGGCGCTTTTAGATTTGTACTGGAAGAACATACAAGAAGATTTTGTGATAAGAAGTTTGCTAGTGTCTTGAATCCAATACAACTTGGTAGAACAAAGCACAACAAGGTCATAATTTTATTTGTTGAAAGCGAAGGAGGAAAGAGAAAGAAGGAGAACTTTTTTTTTTTTTTTTTTTTTTTTTTTTTTGTTCTCAAAAAGAATTTGATGATATTCTCTCAAGAGCTTTGCCACTTATGTTTCTACATCAAAAGATGGGTGTTACAAAGAAAAACTTCTAGGAGTGTTGAGTTTTATGAGTTTTTTCTTTATTAATTGATTTAATTTTTTATTTATTGTTTAAGTTTTCTTAAGTTTCTATTGACCTTATAACTTACTTTATTTAAGCTGTCTTTTAAGATTACTTAAGTTTTTATTTTTAAATGAGGTAAGTTATATGTAATAAATAATTTCTATTTTTGTATCTATATAAGATTGAAAAATCCTTGAGAAAACTTGTAACACCATAACCAACATTTTTTGGTACTGCAATTGTAAAACACATTTGAGTGTCTTATTTTGTGATATACAGTTTTCTACAAAATTTGTGTGTATCACCAAAAAGTTTATCTTTTATAAAAACATATTCATCTTATTTATTCACTCTCTCATTTTCTCTCTTTGTTCAACAAACATTAAGACATTGATTTGATTTTTGCTTCCGCAATATTTCAATTCATATTTCATTTTTATTCCACAGATTCTTTAGAAGTTGTTATCGTGACAGATTCTAGAGATCTCACCGAATTCAACAATGTGATGGTTGACATTTGTGATTTATCATCTTAGGAAGGGAGCTCTAGGTTTTCCATTGTGTGAAATCATGTGATGTAGTGGCTGACTTGCTATCTAGATCTAATATATCTTGTGTTTATTCTTTTTAGGAGCCCTCAGTCTCGAGGAATGCGTACTTAGCATTTTGGAGGGATAGTCTACCCCTTCATGTATCCTTTATTGTGGAGGAAGACTGTTTGTTTCTTTTAGCTGGTTAATGAAGTTTATTGGTGTTCAAAAAAAATAAAACAAAATAAAGAACTTTCATTTTCATTCGATTCGATCCTGAAAATCGATATTTGACTCTCATTTACTTGAGAGCAATTGTGCCTTCCATGTAGAATTTGTTGTCCCCCTCTTCCAATTTGAACTCTTAAGTTTCCACCGATAACTTATCCATTTATATTAAAAATTATTTACATTGTGTTTTTTCTTATACTAATTATTATTACTGAAATAATTTAATAAAATAAACTCAAATGCAGAAGCTTACAAACATAGAGCATAATTTATATTGCCGATTAATAGTATAACAATATATTTAATATTTAATTTTTACTATAACTGGCGACAACTTTTACAAACAATATTCACATAGTTCAATTAAAAGATGAAAGTAGCATATAGGAGGGAGGAGCAGGTGAAAGATGAAATTAGGATGCGATTGAAGAGCCTTACATTTCTCCAGGAAGCATTGTGTCTTCTGGTAGATCACATACAGCAATACCCTGATACATAGCACCACCAAATTATAATCCATCATTAATAATACATCACTAACTATGATTAAACTGAAAGATTTGTTTAATCTTTAACCATAATTGAGAAAAAAAAAAGAAGAAATCAAATCTGACCTCTCCTGTGAGGTGAGCCACACATCTCTTCTCAGCTAGCAACTCAGCTTCAGTCTGAAAAACATTAAATGAATTACACAGTTTGACCATAATCGAAATCGGGTACCAATCTTTTTAAATTAAACTTCATTTTTTAGTGTTGTGTAAAACTACAAACCTATTTGAAATGACTTTAAATACTTCTGATTTAATTCTTGTTGTTATCACCTTTTACCTATATTTACAAAAAGCAGCCATTTTTTTAAAACGCTTTTAAAAAACTTAGACTCCATTCCATAACCAAAACCTCCTTTAATAACCATTTCGTTTTTTGTTTTTCAAATTTAAGGCTACTATACTACTTCAATACATAATTTTTATGACTTTGATATCTATATCTTATTTATATTTTTAACAACCAAACCAAAATTTGAAATCTAAAGTCTCGTTTGATAACCATTTTGTTTT
Organism: Cyclanthera cordifolia; assembly: GCA_037832605.1. Taxonomy (NCBI): domain Eukaryota; kingdom Viridiplantae; phylum Streptophyta; class Magnoliopsida; order Cucurbitales; family Cucurbitaceae; genus Cyclanthera; species Cyclanthera cordifolia. The sequence goes on from JBBMEG010000003.1 coordinate 968,364, forward strand.
TTAAAATTTAAGCATATATTTACCAAAAAAATTTTGATAAGCTAAAACAATGGTTTGAAAGCTATTTCTTTTAGCTTTCAAATTTTGGTTTTGTTTTTAAAAGACAAGTAATATGTGACATCAAAGTCGTTAAAATTATGTGTCGAAATAGTAACTGTAGGCTTAAATTTCAAAAATCAAAAACAAAAAACGAAATGGTTATCAAACGGGGTCTAAAAAACATAGTTTTCAAATACTTGTTTTGGTTTATGGAATTTGGTATTGTTTTGTCCTAAAGAAATCTAAGTCTGCAACTACTATTTCATCACATGACTTTCATTACTTTCTTACTTATATTTTATTTATGTTTTTAAAATCAGACCAAAATTTAAAAAGCTAGAAAAAAACAACTTTTAAATTTTTGTTTTGGTTTATGGAATTAAAATTTAAAAGCTAGAAAAAACAAATTTTAAATTTTTGTTTTGATTTATGGAACTTGGTTATGATTCATGTATTTTTTTTTTTTTTAAGGGAACTTGAAATTATAGGTAGAAAATTTGAATGAGTACAAGCTTGAAATTTGAAAAAAAGAAAATTGATCAAATATGGAATTAGCTTTCGTTTTTAGAATTTGACAAAGAATTCTAGTGCTTCCAGATATGAAAAGAAAACTATGGCAGAGAGAGAAAACATAAATTTTGAGAACAAAAAATCAAAAAACTGTCAAATATGATTTTTTTTTTTTTTTTTTTCAAAACTTGATTTTTTTTTGTAAGAAATAGATAACAAGATAATAAACTTCAAAGGTAGAACTTAGAAGTAATGTTTACAAACCTAATTTACATAGATGAAAATCTAAATGGTTATCAAATAAGGCTTATGCATTTTCATTTCAACAGGCCCTCCATCTAGTTAGAAGCCGAAGGACGACACCGACAGCGACACGTGTTTTTGTTTAAAAGGGAAAAAGGAGAAATCTTTTGTTAGAACTCGGTGATCATCTTGGAAAAGTGATGCTTCTTCAATGATGAATAGAGCTTAATTCTAAATATAACTTTGACTGAACTAGAAAATAGCAAACCTTGGCAATTCGCTGGCGAAGATAGTCATCAAATATCACATCTTTCACAAGCTCATAGTCTCCATCTCCCTGCAACACCACCATATTAGGACATGTTTGGCTACAACGACAAAGAAAGCAAAGGAAAAGATGGCAAGAGTAAATTAGTGATTGATGCGATAAAAGTTCGACAAGCCAAACAATAGAAAGGAATCACTTCCATTCCCTTCCATCCCATCCCACCATCCCAAACATACATTATTGTTTACCGACACTGATATGAAAATAGGAACAGAAAGTTGGGAACAAACTTACTTTGGATCTGCACGGCATGCTGAAAACGATATCATCTGCTACTCCGTAAGGATTGCCAGCAGTATATACCTAGAAATCGAACGATATTTATGAGCTCGAAGTTCTTAATGAATAAGTATAAGAAATTAAAGTCCTATCAGCTTATAAAACAATGTAATAATACACCAATAATTTACAAGTTCCAAATAGTACTACATGAGATATATGCCTACCCCAGATGAAAACCAATCGCCTTCAGGAGTTGGAGTAATTAAAGACCTTATGGCATCAACAATTGATACAGAAGTTGAAGCAGCTGAAGATCTTCCCCATTTCTCAATCAGCACACCACCCCTCTGCAAATCGAGGCGCCGCCCGCGAGTAAAAACGTCGATCAACATATTCCAGTAAAATATCTATTTGACTCATTTGAGCAGTGAACATTGTATGCGTTCTTATAACTATGTTAACCGTCAAGTTTTAATCTAACTGTCAAGAGGATGATGGAAATCCAAAAGGTTATGGTTCAATCCATGAATACAAACAATCTATGGATAATTTTCTACGAATTTTCTTGTCAACCAAACTAGGGATAATTGTAGAGTCAATTGATTGTCCCATTATCCCATGAGAATAGACAAGATACGTGTAAACTAGCCCGATACTTGCGGATATCAAAAACAAAAGTTATAACTTCTATATTGATAATATTACCTTCTGTACTTTTTCAGTAAATTCTTCTTCCAACCACCTGTGGTCCTTGATAACTTCCTTAACCGGTAATCCGTTAATTCTTGCGTTCAGGAAGTCCGGAACCTGGAGTGAACATGACGAAATAAGCATACAATTGAGGGAATATAAAAACGCAAAACAATGCTTCTAGAGCATAAACTAGTAGATAACCTGAGTTGTTGAGTGGTTGCCCCAAATGGTCATATTTGACACTTTATCATAGAAGACGCCTGCTTTCAGAGCCAGCTGAACAAAACATATATAAAAAAATAAGGAAGTTTTATTTTATCTATTTCCAAAACTTATTGAATGAGAAGAAAAGGGGTATAGTACCTGACATTTTGCTCGATTCTCATCTAATCGAGTTAAAGCATGGAAATTCTTAGCAGGGATTTTTGGAGCATTTTTCATACAAATCAATGCACTGAATGGAATGAAAAGGAAGGTAAGTTATATCTTGCACGAACTTGAAGAGACTCTTACTGAATAAAACATGAACTCACTTGGTATTGCAAGGATTGCCCACAACTATGACTTTGACATTTGGGGATGCAACAGCATTTAGAGCTTTGCCCTATGTTCATAGTTCAACGATATAATCAAAAGATACACATAAGAAATTCCTATATACATTTGAGGGGCTGAAAGAATGAATCACAAAAATTATAAATAAATGTACTTGTTCAGCAAATATCTGCCCGTTTATATCTAATAAACCAGCACGTTCCATTCCCGGCCCTCGAGGCTTTGCTCCTATCAAAAGAGCCCATTCTGCATCTTGGAATACTTCATAAGGATTAATGCTGATTACCACCTCCCTCAATAAAGGGAAAAGGGAGTCCTCCAATTCCATAGCAACACCTGCATAAATGGAGATGTAAATGTATAACTCTGATAACATTCGTCGATTAGCAGGAAAATTGGAGTTCAATCTCAAAGTTTAGATGGTTAAAACATTGGTCTTGCAAGTTCTCTTATTTTAACTGTTCTTAAGAAGTCAAGGAAAATAGACTGACACATTGAAAATGAGGACTAAAGAAATAGCAGACTAGTTTTGTTCCGTAAATTGCATCTCCATTGCACAGACTACATTGAAAATGAGGACTAAAGAAATAGAACAATCAAATGATCTGCAAAGCAATAATAAAGTTTGTTTTAGGGTAGCTAAACTTGCCTTCAAGTGCTTGGAATGACCTTTCTGATCCCAACAGTTTCAATGCAATTGGCTGATCTGGACCGAAAACTTCACCAGATGCAAGCTAGTGAAACAAGCAAAGTAAGATTTCATCAAATCATCGGAACATAATGAGAGATGTTCAAGTTTTCTTCTAAGAAAGGTATGCCACCAGCAGCAGCACCACCATTTTTCCTATTTTTGGAAAGTATGTCAGGACATGAAATGCAACAAAGGAATCTAAACACTCACTCCATTACTCTTTAGCACTCGAAGTTATCAAGAAAACAAGCATAGTTTAATTGTAAGTATAATGTAATTGTAAGTTTATGTCTCATTGGTCCTCGAAATTCAAAAATATAAAATATGTTTTTAGCCTTCAATTTTGTGTCCAACAAGTTCTTGATTAATAAAAGTGAAGATTTTACTTCTTTTATTATGTTGGTGAAAATATGGTTTAATTGTAAGTGTACTAGCTTGAGAAACGCCTAGCTTGAAACCTTGTACAACACAGGAAAAATACATAGCCAAGGAATCAAGGGGAAAGAGGAAGTACCGTGGAAACGTCCCGAGAAACATTCACGAGACTTCGTGGTTGATTTAAATGGATTCTTACCTTGAAGAGAAGATGATTGGATATCATTCCTGCAGCACCAGAGACTGCAACATTAATCATTTTCTTCCATGATGTCGTCTCTTCTTCCTGTGATTAGTATGGAACATGTCAGGAAAAAGGAAAAATCTGTCCAATCTGACAGAACAAATAGCAAAAGAAACATGATGAAATCATCATTCACATAAATGGAATAAATTTCTTCTAAGTTGACACATTATCTTATTTGTATGAAAGAATTTCAGCTGACGGATGTTTGAGTTTAATAGACTTTGATACTGATATGACTCGTATAAGATTTCATCTCAAAATTAATTAGAGATGAGAGAAGAAGTCTATCTATCTTATAAACTGTATTAGGTCCGCAAACAAGAGCAATAGCTCAACAACATCTTGATGTAGTACCACGTGGTATGTAGTTCAAATCCCTTAATCCTATTTTGTATTAAAAAGAACTGTATTAGGTCTCTTCACTTTTTCAATACGAGACAATCTGGGGTCCTCAACAAGGGCACTAGTGTTGTGCGTCTTAAAGGTCGGACACGAGAGACAACATGTAAGTTTACAATTAAACTCATGGGTGAGTTTCAAACCTTGGATCTCCAAAAAAGGTTTATAACTCAGGAACCCCAAGCTTTAGACAAAAAATTGCTTTTGAAACAACTAACGTTTGACATGTATTTTTAAAATGAATAAGAGCTTAAGGCAGCGTCTGCAATTGACAATTAGATTCCACAAAATCAAGCAGGCATTAGAACAGAAACAACGATGATAAGTAATGAGAGATTATAGAAAATAGTCCAAAAATGAACCACTAAAACACAATCCAACGAAATCCCACAAGAGAATTGACGAGCTTACAGCCTTTAAATCATAAGTAAGGCAAAAAACACCATAACAGTCGCTTTTACTTTTGACATCCTCTGTTTTAGCTGCAACTGGAGCTGCTTCAACCTGACTGAAAAAATAAAATAGAACATCGCAAGAAATCCATGAGATTTCTTCAAAAAATACACAGACAAGCAACAATTTACATCAAAACACATGAGACGCAAAGCAAACGAAACTCACTTAGGCGCAATAGAGCAAGCGATTCGGGCACTTCTGGTTCTGTAAACCGGCCGAAAAGAGCAGCGGCGTTGATTAGAGAAATGATTGGAGTGAAAAACAATCTTGGATGATAAGTTGAGATCGGTTTTCAAAGAGGATGATGACAGCTCTGCTACAGCCATTACAGCAACGGAAGAACGGAAATGGAAAGATTGAAGATTAGAAAAGGGAAAGAACAAGCTTATACAGAGATGGGTAGAGATATTAAGGTTATGAAAAAAAGAAGCGAAGCTTTTTGGCTATGGAGTTTGGGAGCGGGAGAAATTCTGATATGGAGAGAAATGGGGGCACAGGGAAAAAAGATTAGTTGAAATGATTTTGTAAGGCCAAGGGAGTGACACGTGTCCTAACTTGAATTTATTTTTATTTATTTTTTTAAAAATAAGATAGCTTACTATTAACACTAATGAGAATAACATATCCTCCCAACAGTAATACCCGATTGAAACCCTCTTCAATATTTGATAGCCCCACAAACCAAGTCGAAAAAAAGACTGCCCAATAATAAAGAACAACAAACATAACAAAATAGATCTCTTTGGTTAAAGTTAAAGAGATGTGGATTTAAAGGAGATGTGTGGTATCCTTAGTGTGTCCTCCCAAAATTGTCAAAGCAAAAAGATCTCTTTCGTTCAATCAAATCCTGAGTGGGGAAATGGCATGGAAAGGGAAATTATTGTCCAAAGGTGGGAAAGAAATTTTAATCAAAGCGGTGGGCCGAGCAATCTCGTCCTATGTTGTGAGTTGTTTTAAACTCCCCAAATCCCTCCTAGCTGAGATTGAGAGTATGTTTGCTAAATTTGGGTGGGGTGAGGCGGACGAGAGGGAAAAAGCAAAGCGCACTGGTTAAGTTGGAAGAAGTTGGAAGTTGCAAAAGGAAGAAGGGACTTGGGTTTTGTAATCTTACCCATTTTAGTCAAGCTCTCCTTGCAAAACACAGTTGGAGGATGTTGAGGAATCAAGATTCTATGCTTTTCAAGGTGCTGATAGGAAAATATTTAAAAAATGAGATTTTATCATCATTGTTGCCCTAAAAGCTCCTCGTTCACATGGAAAAGTATCGTATGGGGAAAAGAATTGTTCCTAAAAGGGTATAAGTGGAAAGTAGGGGATGAGAGGAGGATTGGAATTGGAAGGGATCCGTGGCTGATGAGTGATGAGGCGATTAGCAATCTCGGACGGACAAACGGGTGGTTTAGCTTATTCGTGGAAAAAGCTGGGCTGAGGAGCTGATCATAAGCTCTTTCCCGGTGGAGACGAACGAGTCCATCCTTAAAATCCCCCTATGCCACTCTTTCACGCGTGATGAGATGATCTGGGCTAAAGATCCTAAAGGCAGATTTTCGGTTAAGAATGCATATGCCCTTGTTGGTGAACTCACTAAGGCTTCTGAGGCATTCCCTTCTTACAAGGCTACCACAGCTGCGTTATGAAAGTCCTTCTGGGACCTTAAAGCTCTGCCAAAAATCAAAATTGGAGCTTGAAATTTGCTTAGGAATTCTGTCCGGTCAAAAACAAATATTTATTCACGAGGCATTGATACGCATACAAGCTATGTATTATATGTAGGAAAGGTGAGGAAAGTAATATGAACTTGATGAAATATTGTAAAAAAAAAAATGGTCAATTGCTGAGAAGTTCTGTTCTGGCAAATTTCAGAGAGATCTTCCACTAGCCTACTCAGGAGAGGACTTTGGCTAGGTTTTAGTCTTAAAATCCCTAGTTTTGGTAGAAACAAAGAGCTTTTTATACTCTGAGGAATTTGGCATTATAGGAATCTTGTGTTCACAAGGGCAGAAAACTAGCTGAAAGTCTTCTTAGTATTATTTCAACACGTTTTAATTCTTTTTTAGTTTCTATGGCAGGTAGTTCGAGTTCGAGAAATTTTTTGGAGTCCTGCTCATTCTCAAGATGGGTGCCCCCAGCTCCTGGCTCTTAGAAGTTAAATACAGATGCTTCTTAGGATGCTGGTTCAAGCTGTGGAAGCATAAAATGGATTGTTCGTGATTTTGAGGGTCGACCTTTACTGTTCGGAGCTGAACAAGGTATCCTTGGAGGAAGCGCAGAACAGCTTGAAGCTATCGTGCTATAGAGAGGGTTAAAGGATTTACACATTAAGGGGTCGTGTCCCCTTCCTATGCTTAAGGTCGAATATGTCGCTTTAGTTTTTATAGATGCTATCTTGACAGATTCTTCTGATCTTTCAGAATTCAACAACATCATTATTGACATCAAGGAGTTGATCCCTATTATGGGGAATTTTATGTTTTTCCATTGTCGTAGATCCGACAATCATGTGGTTGACCTGCTATATCTTGTTGTGGTGGTGGTTCGTGGAACTTTCTTTTGTTTAATTTTGATAGTGGGAGTTGTAATTTTCATTTTTTTTAGGGGTTTCTCCCCATTCTGTGGGCTCAGCTTTGGACCATGATTGTATGAACTTGGTTTCTTTGGTTTAATGCTAGCAAGTTGGTTTCAAAAAAAAAAAAAAAACAACAAACAAACATAACAAAATAGAACTAACCAATAAATAAAACATACAATAAACTTGGCTATGTTTTAATTTTTTTGGTTTTCGGAAGAACTTCACTAATTCTTTGTGTTGAGCATTTTTTGTCCTAAATAATTACTCTTTAAGTGTTCATCATGAAACCATCCATTTAGGTGTGTAAGAATTAATTAAAAAAAAAAACAGACAAAACCAAACCGATCTAATGTAACTGTTCAATTTAAAAAAAAATAAATTGATTTATTCAATTTGATATTTAGAAAATCGAAACATATTGATTCGATTATTTTTATAGAATTACCTGAGAAGGTTTAACGGAGAAGAAATCTGGAGAAGCAATTATTGACAAAAGAGATAATTGTATAGATAGAAATTAGTTGAAGCTACACTGTGCAACTCACATCACAAACCTCAACATCACTTATATAACATTCTAAGAGCTCATATTCTAACATGGCCATCCTAAAATTTAAATCAAAATATATATTATATTTAAAATGAAAAATCTAAATGTGAAATATGAAGTGAAAATATTACGTTTTTTATAGATAATGTTCTTTTTGGTTAGCAAAATAAAAATCATTAAAATCAAACCGAAGATTAAAGACAAAAAAAAAGTTATAAAATAAATCTAATTCTCATTGAAAAAAAAAACTGGACCAAAATTAATTGAGATTTGAGCTAAACCAACAAAAACCAAACCTGAATCACCTTATCTATTAATGTTTGTACCTAAAGGTCCACTAGTTTGTAATAAATAAAGAATTTATTATTTTTCAGTTGTAATTTTCACATTTAATTATTACATCATTCATCCTTAACGCGTTAATTGGATTAAAAAACGTCAAGCTCATGATTATCAAACTACGTACATTAGAAAAAGTATATTGGACATACAAGTGGATCTAGTTCAAAGTGAATAACCTAAACTCGTAACATATAAACTAAGGTTGGAAGCCTGGTCTTGGTAACACTGTTGGTATGATCCACTTGGCAATGATTACAGAAAACGTGATATTGATTAATCATGTAGAGACATATTAGTGGGGTGCCTTTGCCAAATGAGTTTTGCGCCAAAAATATTGGGTTCATCTAAGTAATTTATGTTAGGAATGTATTTGAGAAAAACATGCATCGCACAACGGAAGAGTAAACATATATAACTCAGTTATTGTCATAGATTACTCATTAATCTAGATGCATAAAGCCTTAGGTGATTTTTTTTTTTCATTAAGCAGTAAATAGTCACTTTCAATGATGCCTCTGATCTAATATGAAGAGTCTTTATTCTTCTTTTTTCTTTGAGTATGATCGGCTATTCCCCTTTAGATGTTTTCCTTCAATCTTTCAAGTTATGTCTCTTTGGCCACTGAATGCTTAGTGAGAAGCTTTTTTTGAGAAAATAGAGTTAGAGAATTGAGAAGAGAAAGCATGAGATTTCTTTGAATGAAAAGACATGTCGTCTGATAGTCTCTATTTATAGACTTTAGATTATCTAGATATTATGCAATCTATCTAAGCATCGATCAGTGGTTCGAATCACCTTTGTATCACCCTCTACCTAGGGTTTGTGGTCCCCTATCCTTGTACTAATTTTTTTTTTGATATATTCAATATAAGAAAATCTCTACAAATATTTATCTCATAAATATTCTCTTTAAATATATCACATATATTGATCAATCTAATATATCCATAAAATTTCTATGAAATATTTATCTAAAAAATATTCTCAATTAGTATATCTCATATGAACCATTCAAACTAATACACTAATACACTAATTAATCAGGGTAGGAGCTAGCTCAAAGACCAATAAACCTATATGTTGAAAGCAAAACGATCGGGGTTAAATCCCTATTCGTTAACTATAGGCTAATTGTTGAGAATAGAGGGTAGGAACATGCAATTAACTCAATGAAATCATGTGAGTACACAATTAATCTAATTAATTATCTTAATTAATCTTATTAATCTACTTGCAATAACCTAGGTGATTGACCTGCTGTTATAAAAAACGTACTCACATTGAATGACTCCTATAACAATTCTGGCGATCGCTAAGTAGGATCGATTATTTCCCTGGATGATCTTGAACAATCTCTTTCTATCTTCCAAGTTATGGTTTCTTTGCTACACTGAGTGCTTATGAGAAGCCTTTCGAGAAGTGAGCCAGGATAATTTGTCTGAGGTCTAACTAAAGAGGAGAAACTATGAACACTCAACTTCTGAGAGAGTTCTCTATTTGAGAGATGAATTACTCTAAAGAGAGTGAGATAAAAATGAAGACCTCATCGACCTCCAATTTATAATAAGAATAGACCAAGTAAATTAGGAAAATATAATATATTTTGATATCCAATACTTAAAGATATTAAGGAAAATAAAAGATTTTCTCCCCTTTTCTTTACCATCTAAAATTCGAAAATCACTCCCTTCCCTAGAGGAGGTGATAACTCTTAGAATTGAGAGTTATTTAGCCTTAATTCTATGAGATTTCATGCTTTTCAACGATTAATAGAGGTTAAATATATATGAATTGTATGAATTTGATTAGAAATTAAGCTAAACATACCAAAAGATCATTTTTAACTAATTAGATTGAAGAATGCTTACAATGTATCTTATTTTCTTTATTCTTGGATGTTTCTCGTATTTTATTGCTAAAAGTTTAAGAATGTTATGAGCATTCATTTTGTTGCAAGAATTCACAATAGGCATTCGCGATGCTGGGAGCATTCATATTAGCACAAGAATACAGATGTTTTCACATTCTCAAAGTTAGAACATTTTCGATGCTGACCACATTCGACTCGGATGAGAATTAAATATCTTAAAATAAAAAGAAAATTCACGTGTATAGCCAAGAAAGAATGAATAGTTATGATCTATTGCTGCTTGCCCAAGTAAATTAAAAAGAGACTTTGAGGGATCTATTATAGACATCTCATTCATTCTCATATCAAAGGAATTGTCTCTCTGCTCATTTTCTCTAAGAGCTTCCCACCAAGCACTTAGTGTAGCCAATGAGCCATAACTTGAAAGATTGAAAGAACCATTCAAGAAGTCCAAGGAAATTTTTGATCATATCCAAAGAAGATAAAGAAACCGCTAGATTAGATCAGAAACATCAATCAATGTTTCTTTTGTTCTATCACAAATGTAATCACCTTGGGGATTTGCGTGTAGATTAAAAGATTTATCAAAGGTTAAAATAAACCCTATGTATGTTTTTTAATTTCTTCGGCTACATGCATCCTATATCCCAAGTACTACCTCCATCCAACCTCACATTAAACCCTCCTTCAAACTCATCATTTTACCATTTACTAAAGGCCTAAAAACCAGCAAGCATAAAAATAGTGAGAGTAAGAATGAACATGAAGAGATACATGATTCGAGACTTATGTTTTACATCTACGGGCACCTATAAGCTCGCTTATGTGAGGTAATCTTATTAGAGAGATTTACAAGTCCAAACCAATTACAAGATACAAAGTAATCTACCTGAAATAAAAATTCTAACAAGATTTCTCTAACAAGAAAAATACAATAAACTTCAAAGAACAACGAGACAAGGAAAGATACAACCTCTTATGAATCGATCCTTTGAGTAGAAGCACCTTTCATCACCGAATTCAACCTTCTTGTTGATTTGGAGTGCTCTCAAAGTCACCACATAGTCAGAATGTAAACAGCCACCAAATCTCCACTTCTTGTTGCTTTAAGAACCAAGAAATGAGATGAAATCGGACTAGAGGGTGAGAATCACTAAAGGCGGCGGGGCACCAGGCGGACGGCGAGTGGCGGATGTTGGCGCGACTTCTTCTCCTTCGCTGCAGGTCTCAGCCGAGAGGTCCCTTCTCCTAAGAGGGTCTCAGTTTTGGCAGTTTTTCCTTCTTTCTCCTCACAAGTGTGAATTTTCCACACCATTCCTTTCCTTCTCTATTTTTTCTCAACTTCAACCTTGCCCTTTAGGTATTTTTCACTAAGCAACAATTAGCAATTTCTAAACAAGTGAATCAAAAACTAAAAGGATGGGTATGCAATGTCACTTATTTATAATCATTCAAATGAGTTATATGGAACAAATAGGAAAATGATACCACTTGATTAAACCTAGGTAGTTCTTAAACCACTTAACTAACCAAGGTAGTTAACCAAACTAATTACCGATTCGTTCTAATTAAACTAATTAACTATTAACTATGTATTTTCATAATTGATGCAACAAAATGGTGTTTAATTTATTCAATAATCCTAATTAAAGTCTTAATTGTTACTGTTTAAGAACCCATGAAAGCGAGGTAATGAATTAGAAAATATTTGATACAAAATAGATAAGTAATTTGATGAAAAATAATTTTATGAAAAAGCATGGTTAACACTTTTTATTTCCTTTAGTTCAATTGTTTTAAGTGAAAGATTTGAATATATAAACTCTTATTCGAAAAACTAAATTTTTGTTGAAGTTCACGATTAACAAATTTATGTAAATAAGATTATATACACTAAAAATCCATTATAATTCAGAAAGAGCACTTATTTATTTATTATTATTTTTTTTTTTTGGAAAATGATCTGTGATCCCTAAGCTTAGAGTATTGTTTCAATTTGATCCCTACGTTTCAAAAATGAACATTTTTATCGTGATATTTCAATAATGCTTACTTCTAATCCTTATATTTCAAAATTAAACATTTTTACCCCTCGTATTTCAATACTCCTCACTTTTGGTTATTAAGTTTGGAGTCTAGTTTTAGTTCAATCTTTATGTTTCAAAATTGAACTTTTTTTTAATTTTACTAAAAGAAAGAAAAAGGAAAAGAAAATATTTTTGTTAATTTTATTTGATTAGATATATATAATTAATAGTCCAAAATCAAATAAAAATAGAAGATGATTTCTTTTTTAGTTATGGTTCTGATGAAACTCCTAGTAACGTAGGCTAAAGGATATCAACTCTGGCCTTTTCTATTGCAAATTTATTATTATTATTATTATTATTTTAATTTCGAAAATAATATGTATTCAAGGAAAAATTATATATATTTCATTTTTAGTTTTGAGGTCTAATTTATATTTGATCTATATGTTCCAAATATGAATAATTTTATCTATGATATTCCAATAATATTTTTTTTAGTCATTGAGATAACAAAATCGTTAGAAATATATATAATGTAATGTTGATTAGCCTAATTTCAAATTCTAGTATATTGATAAATTGATTATTGTATATCGACGTTAGTTTAAGTTGTTTTAGTAAATATACAAATAAACTAAAAGAACTTACTAGGACTAAAAGTGAGCATTATTAAAATGCCACTGATACTAGACTCTAAACTTATGGACTAAAAGTGAATATTACTACAAAGTCAGGGGTAAAAGTGTTCAATTTTGAAACATAGGGACCAAACTAAAACTCAACTTCAAACCTAGAGACTAAAAATGTAAATTTCCTTTTTTTTTTTTTAGTAGCACACATTTTTTTTAACTAGATCATGCACACAACAATGTGTTAAGAGTGTTGATGCCGAAAAATGGACCTCCATAATTAACATTAATTATTTATATTATCGAGAATGAGATGCCTACAAAATGACAAAAGGTAAGCAAACTGGTTTAAGCCACATGGCCTCCAATGCTTAAATTAGTAAAGCCTTGGAGCGAGTCTTTTGAGAGGGTTTATTAGCTTAGTAATAGCTTACAAAGAGAATAACTTAGAAGAATTTGGATTGAAAGGCAGAACTTATGAATCTTTTATAGTTGTTATAGTTGAAACTGCTACAACTCACTTGATGAAGGTTTAATGGTTAGTCGTTTGAAACGTCAACCATTAAGCCTAAAATAAGTACCAGCATAACTTTCAGATGTTACAACTTGGTGATGTAACAGTCCAACTGTAAGGACCTAGAACTGTCAGCAACCACATACCAACTGTTAGGACCTAGCCCAAACTAAGGCCACTCCTAGGCTAACCATAAATTCATGATTTAAATGGTACTTGGAGACACAGAAACATGATAATAAATACTTCATTTAATACACAATAATGATCGTTCAAAAACACATAAAACGGGTACCCAGTTTATAAAGAATTTAAGTAAAAAGGGAGAAAACATTGGACAACAAAAATCAGTTCTTGTAAGGAAAATTTAAACGACTTCAGCAGAAAGAAAATGACGCTCTAAATCCGACACCGCACAACACAAGTCCATGGTCTTTCTAGCCCCTCCGATCAGCCATCCTGGTAGAGTCCATGCGTACCTGTGGAGACCACAGAAAGGTAACAGGGTGAGTTATTAAACTCAGTAAGGATTCCCTAGCAGGAATCAACACAATTAAGTCTACTAATACACATAAAGTATAGAATAATGCATGATTTATAATATCATCGCAGTGCCACTAGACTGATACATGCTCGGTTGTCTAGTGGATGATAAATGCGGCACCGGGGCTATCCCAAAGGAATATGCCACTCCCGGGTCGCACATGATAGTCTTGATACTCTTCAGGGGCTACCCCTTGTAGGGAATGCCTCTCTCGAGTCTTCAAGGAGTCACCTGCCCGTTTACATCTCGGATGCATGTGTGATGGCACGATATGGATACATATATAACAGAATCAACAGTAGCTATCAATAAAATACACAGAACAAGGTAAACAAGCACTAATCATTTTAAATTTCCCCTAAAACAACTTCCACAATGCATTTATTCGAGATTGGGTATCTAACTAGGGGTAAGATTCCCTTACCCGGCACAAGCAGCTCAGTCTAACCCTCGAATTGCGTTGTTGAGAATCCCCTTGAATTCCTCCACACAAAACTGCTAATATTGGGCAATCAGGTCAAAATCTGCACCTAAAACCCTAAAAAATGGACTCGGGGCATCAAGTTTATCTTAGAAGTGAAGTCAGAATTTTTCCCTCGCTAGAGCATGGCGCCGGGTAGAGCTGGAGTCGCCGGCGCATGAATCTGCAGCGCAGCTGACTCGGGAGCAGGTTTGGGTGACGCTGGCAGCTACAGAGAGACTAGGCTAGCTCAGAACACACGCGTATCTAGGTTCGGGAGCGGAATATGGCTCAGAACAGCTTCACCAATCCAAAGCTGGGGCGCGGCCGCACCGGTCCACTTCTCTAGCGACACACGTTGAAGGCTCGCTAGTTGGCTGGGCGGCGCTACTGATTGGTCAACAGGGCGATGGTGACGTACAGGCGTAAGCAGCTCATGGTTCGCTCCAAGCTGCTTGGACCGCACGTGAACGATGGCTCAACAAGTGGCGTGTTCTAGTTAGCTGCTCGAAAACTGGCAGCGACTCCACTAATTTGACGAGCTCAAGAATCGTGCTTCATGAAAAACAAAGAGGAGAGAGACTGATGGCGGCTGATTGGAAAATGATGACCTAAAAAGGTCTCTTTTGTCTTTTATAGCTTATGGAAAAACTAGGCAAGATTACAAGAATGCTCCTAGGGCTAAAATTACCATAATGCCCTTAGGGCCAAAATTACCAAAATATCTCTAAGGCTAAAAATGAACATTTAATCCCTAGTTTTCAAAATCCGAATTCACACCTCCTGAGATGTGTTTTTAATAAATACTTTTAATCCAGAATAAATGTTTAAATGATTCCCGGGATTCCCGGTCAGCCCATAAATGACAAAACTAACCTTGAAAATTAAGGGAGCGAAAGGTTGGGCTGTTACAATATTCCTTCATTAGGAAACTTTCGTCCTCGAAAGTGAACTAAGGTAAGAATAGCTCGGGGTAGCGGGCACACATGTCGTCTTCTCTCTCCCAGGTGGCCTCTTCCACTGCTTGACTTTTCCAAATTACCTTGACTAAATTGATTTCCCGATTCTGCAAAACTTTTTTGTCCCTATGCAGAATCTGAACCGGCTACTTCTCGAAGCTCAAATCCTCATTCAACTGCAACAACTCGTGATCGATAATATGAGTAGGGTCGTGTACATATTGTTTGAGCATATAAACATGGAACACATCGTGCACATTGGACAAGGAAGGAGGCAAGACTAAGTGGTAAGCAACCGTTCCAACCCTCTCAAGGATCTCGAACCTTAGGCTAATCTTGCCCTTGGTTCCAAATCTCAGAATTCCCTTCGTGGGAGAAACCTTGAGAAAGACATGATTCCCCACTTCAAACTCCAAATTTCAGCGTCTAACATCTCCGTAGCTTTTCTGTCGACTCTACGCGGTAAGCATCCTCGCACGAATCTTCTAAACTACGTCACTAGTCAACTGTAACAATTTTGGGCCCAGTAATTTTCTCTTTCCTACCTCTTCCCAAAACGCAGGAGATCTACAATGTTTACCATATAAGGCCTCGAAAAATCATGCACACAAGCCCTCAACATATCCTCTAAGATTTGGTTGACCCTCTCAATCTGACCGTCTATCTGTGGATGAAAGATAATGTTGAACTTACACAAGGTGCCAAGGCCTTCCTGTAATCCTTTCCAGAAATGTGAAGTAAACCGAGCGTCTCTATCTGAAACAATGCTAACTGGTATCCAGTGATAACGCATAATCTCTTTCAAATACAACGAAGCCCACTTCTCAATAGAGTAATCTAACGCGTCTGGTATAAAATGGGCGCACTTCTTAAGTCGATCCATGATCATCTATATCACGTTAAAACCTCTCGGCGTCCTATGGATACCCGATATGAAATCCATAGAAACGTCCTCCCACTTCCACTCCTAGATGCTCAAGGGTTGCAACAACCCTGCTGGTTTTTGCCTCGGTGCTTTTACTTGCTAACAAGTAAAACATTTGCTAAAAAATTCCGATATGTCTCTTTTCATGTTATTGCACCAAAAGCCCTGCTTTAGATCTTGGTAACCCCTGTGTGCCAAGCAAACGGCGAACTGTGAGCATCTGACAACAACTCAACCCTGATCTCGGCATCAGCAGGAACCACTAGTCTTTGTCTAAACTGCAACTCACCATCAGAGGTAACTGACCAATCACTACCCTCCTCAGCGTGTACCCTGCCAAACAGAACTATGAGACCTTGATCCTTCTGCTGAACCTCCACAATCCTCTGTCTCAACGAAGACTGAATGGTCAAAGGAGCCAACTGCGTTGTAGCCTCTTGAACTAACACAATCCCGATTCTGCTCAACTCTCTCTGCAAAGGGGCCTGAGTGACAAGTAAGACTGCTGAATGTGTGGTTTTCATACTTAGTGCATCAGCAACCATATTTGCCTTCCTTGGATGGTAGAGAATCTCACAGTCGTAATACTTCATTAACTCCGGCCATCAACGCCGTCTCATATTTAATTCCTTCTAGGTGAAGAAACCTTCTTGAAAGGAAGGAACCTTCTTGAGGTCTTAGCTGCTTGTGTTCCATTTAGAGGGACCCTCACCAAGGCTGTAGATTTGCCAACACAACTTGCTTCCTAGTGGTCTAACGTTAGAGGTGTACATGGTATAGATTGTGTCGGGTTAAGGAGATTTTTATAACTAACCCAAAGTTTTGGGCTGGTCAATCTTACTACTCGTCCAACCCTATGCACTAGAGCAACCTGACATAACTGAACCCTATATTTTCAGGTTGGGTTGGGTTGAATTCTCAGGTTATGTTAATTTCATTTTTCATTTATAAAACAACTCTATTCATACTTCATAAATATGCAAATAAATTAATAAAAAAATGGATGATATTATACTTAAACTGAGATTACTGATTTTATTAGTGCATGTTATTTATCAATATACTAAAAAGCTATCTTACTAATTAATTTCTCTTCTCACATATAGACAAATATATTTATGTATATATTATTTCTTAGATCCGGTTGAGTTGGGTTGAACAAGCTAAAAATTAGTCAACCTTAGAGCCAACCAACCCACAAAAAACTAGAAAATCACAACCTAACCCAACCGAAATAGATTTATAACCCAACCCAACCTTTACGATATGCTTTGGGTAGTCTAGGGTGCTCGAGTTGTAAGTTTTTTTTACACCCCTATCGAACGTCACACCACTTCCTACGACACCTGTAGGCTACTTCATCAGATGCTCAAGGTTCTCTTCACACCTTGCACTTGTTATTCAAGACCTGTGAATTGTTAATCAATATGCTCCCCTCCTTGCTTGAGTTTTCTCACCTCATTATTGGAGTGGTTCTCAACATGATCTAGCTTATGTTTTTTGGTGGCATTTCTTCGAAGAGCATGCTTATTGTCCCACTCTCTATTGACAACATAGTTTTTGTAACTCACACTATTTGTCATTAGAAATGGAAAAGCGTAAAGATCTAGCTTTTTCAAATAGAACACATCTCATCCACACACACGGGAAAAACTATTGATGCCAAAAAATGATCCTCCGGGTCAACTGTAATTATTTGTAATACCAAGAACAAGATGCATGTAAAATGACAGTAGGTAAGCACATTGATGTAGTGTGAGTCATAAAACCTTTGATTCTTAAGTAGTAGAGTATTGGAGAGAGTTTTTTGAAATGGTTCTTAAGCTTAGGAATAGCTTATAGAGAGAATGGTTTAGAAGAACTTGGAATGGAAGGTGGAACTCCTGACTCTTTTATAGCTCTTGGAGTTGTAATCATTGTAGCTCACTTAATGGAAGTTAAATGGTTAGTCGTTTGTAACGTCAACCATTAAGCATGAAATAAGTACGTGCGTAACTCTCGAATGTTACAACTTATTGGTGTAATGGTCGTGGATGTTAGTTGGACTCGGTCGACCCTCAAGGGCCCTAACCATCATGACTGACCCCAGGGGGTTCTGGTCTTTTCAACGTAACTTCTAGACATTACAACTGGTCTTGGATGTTAGGTTTACCCCTAGGGTGTCCTAACGTACATGGTCGACCACCAGGGGGTCCTGGCCCTCTCTATGTAACTTCCAGACGCTATAACTTGGAAGCACAAGAATCTTGAATTTAATTTGACTCGATCAACCTTTAGGGAGTTCTGACCTCCATTGCTGACCCTTCTGGGGTTTTGGCCCTCTCGAATGACTCTTTGTGGGACGATATTGGGCTTGGCCGACTTTTGGAAGTCTTAACCCTCTCGGCTTAACTTTTGGGATGCTACAATTAGGAAGCGCAATGGTTCTAAATGTTACTTAGACTCGATTAACCCCTAGGGGGTCTTGACCTCCATGGCCGACTCTTGTGGGGTTCTTTCCTTCTCAACTGTCTCTGTAGGAGTCGATTTTAGGCTTGATCGAACCTCGAGGGATCCTGGGCTTCTTTGACAGATCCCTAGAGGATCAAATTGGCTTGACCGATCTCTTGGCCGACCGCTTAGAGGGTCAAGATTGACTTTGGCCGAAGTCTATGAGGGTATTTCCCTTTATATGATATTTTGGGGAATATTTTACCTATAACAAAGTTTATATGTAACAACCCTAATTTTTGGAAATTAATAAAGAAATTGGATTATTTTTAATTCGGGAAATTCGGGGGTTAAATTGACTAAAATACCCCTAGAATATTAAATTTAGGCTTAAGAAAGCAAGGGCAAAAAGGTCTTTTCACGAAATTCGGGTCAAATTAGGAGTTTTTGGT
>JBBMEG010000003.1:1014453-1080770 GCA_037832605.1 Cyclanthera cordifolia
GTTTTGCAGGCCTTTCGTCCTCTACTAAACAAATAGTACTGTGGATAGACCGTTGACCAATTTTCGGCATCAACAATTTGAATAAAAACAAAAAATAAAACATATTAATCCTAACCAAACCCATTCAATGAATTTCTTCTAGACAAAATTAGATTATTCGATTTGATATTTTAGAAATTTGAAATATATTAGTTCGATTTTATTTCTTTATCGAAAAATCAATATAAAATCAAACCGAACCAAATGTATAAATATAAACGAAAAAATAAAAATACATCGGTACATAAAAATGATGAAAATATAAATTTAGAGGTAATATAAATAAATGCATTTTAAATATTACATTATTCATAAAAAAAATGTTGCTTTTTATTAGTTAAATAAAAATACATGGAAAAAAAAAGAATGAGACAAATAATTAAAAAAATTAACCAAATTTTAATTAAAATTAAAATAAAAAAGAAACAAAATGGAATAAATGATTTTTTTTATTAATTGGCCTAATTATTAAAAAATAAAAAATATTAATTTAATTGAGATTTAATGGATAAAAACGCGACCTAATTTGGGAGGTGTGAGAAAAGAGTTGACGAAATTGACAAATAAAAAGTGACACGTATGGAGTGTACAAGAGCTGGTAAAAGCACCCATTGAACGAGGATCATGTTAAGATTGGGGCGACCTGGTTAATTAATATAGACTTGTCCGATCTCGGCGTAGTGGGGCTCACTTGCGTTTCGGACATAGACATGTGGGTATATACCTTTTCTCTCACGCGCTCATCGGCGCGTGCAAATTCAAACGCTTTTATTTCTTTTACTGCATGCATGTTGCTATGTCGTATCTCGTGACAATACTCATATGATTGCACATGCAAAAGAAAACGATCATGCTCTTCAAAACCTTACCATAATGTTGCTTAAACTATTATTATTTTCTTTTCTTTTTTTTATTTTTTTTCCCTTTTGAATTTTTGTCTGTGAGTTTGTATGCTTTGAGAACATGGATCCAGACAAACCTTTTGTGTAATTTTAAAATATACTCTTGCTTAATTTAATTTAATCTTTTTTAATTTCCATCATTTTTGTACTGTTTCTTATTTTTAAATTTGTTTAATTGGATTAAATTAAAATTTTATTCTACTTATCTCAGGAAGACTCAAACAACAAATTCTAATTGTATTCAATTAAATAATTTATCAAATTTTCCGGCTGGTTGTCAAATTAGATCATAAATTTAAAACTTTTAACTCTCCAATTCAATTATAATTTTTTTTTTTTTTTTTTGAGCTATACAACAAAATTTATAATCTAAAAGGCATAAGTGGTACTGCAACTTCTTGAATTAAAAAATATAAAATTACAAAAGTAATTAAAAATAAGCTGAATTAAATTATCGAATTGTTATATATATATATACACAAGCACATAATTTGAAAATTTATGTAAAAATAAATGCAGCATACTAACAACATCATGTACAACGTAGTAACATGAGGTTATAGATTCAAATTCTCCATCTCCAATATTTTTAAATAAAAAATATATATGTGAAAAATAAATCAATTGATTCATCCATATAACCAATAATATACCAAACATTTTTCCAATACAATAATATATTGATTAGAAATTTAGATTAGAAGGTTTTAGTTATTGAATCACACATCGTATCCTTCTTTTATCTGTTGGTACCAACACTTTAGTTAGACTATTAAAAAAGTTTATAATATCTAAACCAAAATTTAGGTTCTATACATAAATAAATAAAAATATATATATATTTAAAATTCGAAGTTAAAGCATTAGAGGTTGTTTGTTTTGTGTTTTTATATAACTTTTATAAACGAGTTTTTATAACCAATCCTTAAAACCTTATACAAACGAGTTATTATTACAATTTCTTCCTTATAATCACTTAAAATAACTTCTCATTTTTAAAAATTGAAAACAAACACTTCACAATTTTCTAAACAAACAACCCTAAACTAAAATTTTTGTAGTATATATACTCTCTGATTAATTACATGATAGATTGACCTGAATTAATATAATTCGTAAACACGATTAAAAATAAAAAAAGGATATTATTCTGAAAACATATTTCATAAAGTAATTAAAAAGGGAAAATTATAAGAAATTTATAGAGAGAATTATTGGAATAAATCAGTGAATTTTGGTATGAATGTAACGCGCGTGAAGTAGCGGCGGCAAGAAATGAAGCTCAATCGCCAAGATCGAACCACGAAACGATGCGTTTTGGAGCATTGGATACCTTGGAAAGGCTATCCAGCTACCGGCACCAGATCTGTCCAAAGGTTGAATTATAATTTCGTAAAATAAATAATAATTGTTAATTAAAAAGAAAAAAAAAGAAACAAAAGGGTGAAAATTGGATTAGGATTTTGGATGGGATTGGGTTTACCAAATGCTAACTCGTTGCCAAAAAGTGAATCTTTCCACGTGAAGTGTCTAGTAGCGTACCAACTGCTTGGATTTCACCATTAATCATCTCCTCATTATTATTCTTCCAATTTTATTTCACTTTCATTATGGCCCAATAACAATCATATTTGTTCTTTCAATTTTTTTTTTTTTAAATCATATTTTTATTCGTTTATAATTATATTTTTCATCCATTAATTTAATTATTTTTATATTTTCAATAATTATTTTCTGCGTCTTCAAAAATAAATAATCATTATTTCTACGATGATTCAATAGTTATTAATGCAATTTCTTTGATTTTTTTTATTAAACATGAAAAATTTCCTCAACAAAGTTTAGGTCATACCATATGAACTAAAATCTTATGTCCAGCTAAATTTAGAGGTCACGTTCTATTTGATTTAAAAATAATAAAAAAAAATTAAAATATAATCCAACAGTTATGAACATAAAAATTTAGGTCAATTTTTCTTTCCCTATTAATACTTTCAATAAAGTTTAAATTTTATTTGATGATAAATTTCATGTTAATTTTTATCAAAATTAAATCAATAATTAAAATATTCTTTAGTACAAAATATAACACTATGAATATGTGGTTTCATAAAAAAAAAAAACACAAAATATTTATAAAATTTATAGAGGGATAAATAGTGACAAAATTAGATATTAAAAAATATATATATCAAATTAGTGTTTTAACTTATCTCATAACTTTTTTGTCCTACTTGGATATAGGGGTGTGTGTAGTCTAGGTTGTATAGAGTGGGGATAATTTTTTTGACCATCTCAAATTTTTGAGTTAGTTAATCTTCAACTCATCAAATTCTACGTATTAGAGCAATTCAGCTCAACCCTGTATCTTTTGGTTGAGTTCAATTTTCAATTTTTTTTAATCTTCTCTCTACGTTATAAACGGAACTCAATTCATATTTTATAAATATGTTAACAAATAAAGAAAAAAATGCATTATAAACTTAAAATTCAGATTGTCTATTTAATTAGTGCATATTATATATCAACATGCCAAAAATTTGTCATATTAATTAATTACACACACATATATATGCTATTACTAATTTGGGTGGATTGAGTTGATCTATTCAAAAATTGATGAACCATAGAATCGAACCAATTACCTAACAAAAGTTAAATAAAATCATGACGCAACCTAATTCAAGAAATTTATAACTCAATCTAACCTTAAGACGATTTAGATTGAATTGTCTGAGTTGGGGTGATCCAACCCCTACTTAATTATATAAACTTGTTTCATTTTGTAGCATATTTAAATAATTAGGAAAATTTATCAAATTTCGTTGGTCGGACAACCTATTGGACACTTATTCCATGCCTTTATACCCTTTGATTTTTATGGGGCTTTGTTTTTATTGCTGTCTTGTTTTTGTTACAATTGTCTAAGGTTGGCGTATGCTAATTTAGAAATGTGACTCAACAATTAGAAGGTAGACAAATATATTTTTGTATAAATAAATGAAAATGTTTCTGGTTTTATAAAATTAATATACTAGGATTAAAAAGATTATATAAATAACTAATTTTAAAATTACATCTTTAATATAATCAAAGTCTTTTTTTTTTCTGCTCAAGAACAATAACTCAGCCACATCAATTTTATATTCAAGAACCATGTGGTCACGGATAATAAAATTTTAAGGAAATAATTTACAATGCAATATTACATACTAGCAATGAATTCGTATATTATTTAAGTTTGAAAGGTGAACAATATTATATTCTAAAATAGTGATAGAACTAATATTTGATGAGCTTCTAGATGATAATTAATAAATTGTAAGAACTGCTGACGTTCATCTATTGCCAAAAATTGGTGTTGTTCAATGGTAAAGATATTTGTGAATATTTCAAAAGTGGGCAAACTCAATATTCGAGAAAAAATTCAAATTGAAAATTGTAAAGCGTATTTTTCATCGAAGAATATAGCCTGTACTTGTAGTACAAATGTCTCGCAAGGAATGGTGATCAGCACAATTACAACAGAAAACACTAGAGGACAAAAACGAAGACTAACGAAAATATACATGAATAAATAAAAAATGACAAAGTTTGGAATTTTAAATTATGAAATATATTTCAGGACTTAAATGATGTCGTTTTTAGTCGTCTTCTCTATTACCCCCCTCAAACGAGAGAGTGTTGTTGTGACTCCGAGTTTGTTTCTGGTGTCGATGAAGCGAGCTTCTGACTGAGCCTTTGTTAAATCATCATCGATTTGTTCAGTGGACAGAATATAGCGAACCAGAAGTTGTTTGGTTAGCTATTGGTCTAGGACAAAAATGAACATCCAACTCAACATGTTTACTGCGAGAATGAAATACTGGATTTGCAGCCAAGAACAATGCACTTACATTAATCACACCAGATTGTGGGTATTTGAGTGAGGAGAAGTCGTAGTTCTTTTAGTAAAGACATTACCCAAGAGATGTCGGCTGCAGTATTGGCCAGAGACCGATACTTGGACTAAATGCTTGACCGAGCTACAACATGTTACTTTTTTGAACTCCACGATACGAGAGATCCTCCAAGGAACATAACATGACCTGCAATAGATTTTTTACATCTAGACTGCACGCCCAGTTAGCGTCATTGTAGGCAACAAGAGTAAGAGCTGATCCCCGAGGAAAAAGTAGGCCCATATGAACAGTTCCTTTGTGATATCGCAACACCCGTTTAACAACCCAGTGATTTTCTGTGGGAGCCTGTTGAAATTGACTCAGTTTATTTACAATGTAAGCGATATCTGGCCGAGTATGAGTGAGATAATGCAGAGCACCTAGTGCATTTCGGTACTTTGTGTTGTCATTAAACAAGAGGCCATCAGCCAAGAACAGAGTTTTGCTAACTGTAGCAAGTGTGGAACATGGAGTGGCAGAGCTAATTCTATAACGATCGAGTAATTCATTGATATAACAAGACTGTGTAAGATGCATTCATGTGGTATCTCTTGTGACTTCCACGCCAAGGTAGCAGTGTAGATCACCAAGGTCTTTTAAGTGTAAAAGTTTCACTTAGGCGTTTAATTACTTGACAATCATAATCTGATTATTCCCTGTGACAAGAATGTCATCGACATAGATTAGAATCAGAACAAGAGTATGTCCTTGGCGGAAATAGAACATGGAATTATCAGCTTTAGAGTTCAGAAACTTCCACTGAAGCAGAGTATATTTCAGAGTGTCGAACCAGGCGTGAGGTGCTTGCCGTAAGCCATACAAAGCCTTGCGTAATTTACAAACATGATAAGGATAGTCAGGATGTACAAATCCTTCCAGTTGTGGCACATATACATCCTCAATTAGAACACCATTGAGAAAGGCGTTGTTTACATCAATTTGCCGAACGACCTAGTCATTTGCTGCTGCAAGACTCAGAACAATGCATATAGTCAGACTTTTAACCACAGGGCTCAACGTCTCATGGAAATCAATGCTAGGAAGCTGATGAAACCCTTTAGCAACTAGTCGAGCTTTGCTTATTTGGTAGGAGCCATATGCATTTCTTTAACCCTGAAAATCCATCTGCAGCCAACCAAATTAACATTATGAGGAATGGGAACAAGGTCCAACATATTTTTTTGACACAGCGCATTCATCTCAGAATTCATTGCTAATTTCCAATCGTTGGATGCAAGTGAAACTTTTACATTATGAGGTTAAACATCTGCATGAACTGAAACAGTAGACAACCCAACATTAGCCCACTGTCTTGGCTTGACAATCCCTGACTTCGCTCGGGTTTGGATAGGATGAACCTAGACTAAGGGCACAATAGAGGATTCAGGAACACGATTTGTTGTAGCTACATGCACCAACTCTTCTGAAATTGAATGTTCTGTTGATGGCAGACTATTGTCTGGTGATAACGGTGTTGTTCTCGTTGTTGGAGCTGTTGATGTGGTTGGGTCACTAAAGATGGACGAGATTATCGCTGTATCTGGATAGGAAGCTGAGACAGAGGATAACAGATGTTCTTCTAAAGGTGAGAGCATAGAAGATAAGTGAGGAAACATACTGTGAAATGGACAATCATTCTCATTAAAAATAACATTGCCCGACACATATAATCGATATGTAAAGCTAAGACACCGGTAACCTTTGTGACTTTCAGAGTAACCAAGAAACAAGCATTTTGTACTATGATGATCGAATTTGTTCGATTGATAAGGCCTTAGACACAGAAAGCAGGCACAACCATAGACACGAAAGAAAGAATAATCAGGTGGTCATTTAAAAATGAACTCAAATAGTGAAACATTACCAAGAACAGGCGTAGGTAACCTATTTATGATGTAAACAGTCGATACAAAGGCATCCCACCAATATACATGAGGTAGACGTGCCTGAGCAAGAAGAGTGAAACTCATTTCAGTGATATGCTGGTGTTTGCGCTCAACAACACCGTTCTGTTGGCTGTATAAGGACAAGTTTGGCGAAGACCTATTCTATGTTGTTTGAGGAAGTTAACGAAGACTAACGTAAATATACACGAATAAACAAAAAACGACAATGTTTGGAATTTTAAATAATAAAATATATTTCAGGACTTAAACGATGCTGTTTTAGTCGTCTTCTCTATTAGGCAAGATGTATAATATTTGCAGTAATTTTACTATTTATGTAAAGAATCTAAAAAATAAACCAAAACAAAAGCCAAAAAAAAAAAAAATGTTATGATTAAAATTGTTCAAAATTAAAACATACCAACTGAATTGAAGATAGATATCAAACTTTTGAACTAAAAAAGAAAAATTTTGTTTTTATCTTGAATTTAAGAAAATCAATATTTAGTATTTTTTTCGTATAACATTTTGATTTTTTGTTGTTCTTTTCATCACTCACTCGATTGCATGATAATTAGTTTAGAATTTTATAAAATGAATAAGTATATTGCAAATGTCTCTTTTTTTGTTTTGTTTTTGTTTTTTTGTTTTTTGTAATATAGTCATTGTCAATTTTGAATATACATGTTTTCCGTTATCAGCAATGAATTTTTTAATGTATATGTTTCAAAATAATGATAATTTTATACACATGGTATTAAATATGTCGGGCCCATATGTTTGGTTACATGAAATATTTATGTACAAATAAATCTAGCTAAGAACTTATATCGAGTAAATACATGAATGTAATATGTGTGGACAAAAAAAAGTAATAATTATAAAATGTATGATAAACTAAATAATTTAATCAAGTGAATCAAAGTCGGCTCAAGGATCCGTTCAAATTTTTATCCTTAATTGTTGTGTAATCTCAATAAAAAAAAATCAAAATCATTTATGCAATTCAAGTTCAAATTAATTAACTCAGTTTTAATTTGAAAAACGTATTGAACATTGTAAATTTTCATTAAGTTAATAAATTTGTATCAATAATAAAACGGAAAATGTTTAAGAACATTTTCGAGGAACCTGTTTAAGAGGTAAGTGAATAATAAAAAAGAATTATGCCAATTATCTCTATGTTAAATTCACTTTTTAACTAATTAAATTATATTTACAAAGAGATTAAGAGATGAAATCTGAAAAAAGAGAAATTCAAACATGTGGCTAATTAAGAAGATTATTAATGCGTAGGGACGTAAAATTATTGCTCTCTTTGTAAAGCAATTTACACAACTCACTTTGACATAGGCCACTTTTTGAATTTGAGTCAACTTAATTAGAAAAATTGAAACATAAACCAAACCTTTTTTTTTTGAAAAGAAAACCAAACCTTGATCTAATGTAAGATTAAATAATTAGAAAAGAAGTATGTTGACTGAGAAATTTCGGTCAATTATAAATGACCACATTATTATCTCAAATTTAATGATAAAATTAAATTAACTTTTGAGATAGTATTTTTCAAAATTAAATTGGATCAAAAGTTTGTTTTATTTTGAAATTGGGTCAAAATTAAATAAGACTCAAGTTTAATTGGTGGCCCAAGTGCATATGAAGACCCATGTCCATGTAAACAAATCCAATAAACCTAGCCTAAGGCTCAAACCTAGAAGCTCACGAAGGCCCAAGCCCAAGGTCCATGGAAGCTCTATAAATAGAGAAACTTTCCTTCATTTTCAAGGGCCAAAAGTTTGAAACTACAGAGAGAATTCACAAACACAGAAGACTCTCCAAATTTCTAAGGATCAAACCAACTTTGAGGCTAAAGGCACGTCGAAGGTGAAGTGATTTCATAAATAAGTCGCTCAAACACGAAGAACGCGCATCATGTTCATCACAGACCAATCATCTAAGAAGATCAACAAGTCAACGACCAATCCACGATCAACAAGTCAACGACCGATCCAAAGATAAACAAGTCAACGACCGATCCAAAGATCAACAAGTCAACGATCGATCCAAAGATCAACAAGTCATTGACCAACCATAAAAAGATCAACAAGCCAAGGCCGATCGAACAACAACAAATTCAACCTTAAGAACAAGCTGCAAAGCCTTTGAGACAATTCTACATTCGAGAATAAGCTGCGAAGCCCTGGACGTAGTTGTATAGGTGAGAGAAATAATCAGAGGAAAAAATTAGAGACTGTAATCATATACTCATATCAATCAAATTCAAGTTCATATACACGTGTCTCGCATTCATCTACTTTGTCGAAATCTCGTGTGAACAAATTGGCACACCTAGTGAGACCTCTCTACCTCTCATCTCACTCTCTTTCGAAAAAAAAAAAAAAAATCAAGCATGACATCTGAAAACATCGCATCAAAATCTGTAGTCGCATCATAGACCTCAATGTCGTCGCCAAAAGTTATAGTCAAGTCTGCTGCAGAGACAGAAGCAATAATGGCATCTGGAAGAGTTGCATCGAAGATAATTGCTTCATATGCTTATACTGGATTTGTGACACGCAACAACTCAAAGTTAACTAAGATAAATGAGTCTCATATTATACCTCAAGTAATTCCGATCAAGCCAATTACTAAGAGACTTGAAGAAATTTCTGATAAAGCAATTGTCAAGAACAATCCCAACGTGATGTCTGTTATGATGGTTAGATTAGAAGCTGATGACAGAATGACAGAGTTCGAGAGAAAGCTCGAGCAAATGCAAAAAATAATTGAGGATCGGGACTTGGAGATTTCCTTTCTGAAAAATCAATTGCAGAATAGAGAAGCAGCTAAATAAAGCCAAACTCTCATTGAACAAAGAAATGATAAGGAAAAGCTTCCAGAGGAACAACCACAACAGTCAACCTCGATCGCGTCCTTATCTATCCAACTGCTGCAGGACATAATCGTAAACTCTATCAGAGATCAAACTGGTAGGTCAACTCAAAGTTGTCTTTTCTACTCCAAGCCATATACAAAGATGATAGATAGGCTAAGAATGCCAGCTGGGTATCAGCCACCTAAGTTCCAACAATTCGACGGAAAAGGCAACCCTAAACAACATGTAGCGCACTTCATAGAAACTTGTGAAACTACTGGCACTCGAGGAGACATTCTTGTCAGACAGTTTGTTCGAAACTTAAAAAAAAATGCGTTTGATTGGTACACTAATTTAGAGCTGAAACAATAGACAGTTGGGAAGAGTTGGAGAAAGAATTCCTTAATCGCTTCTACATCACGAGACGTACTGTCAGCATGATAGAATTGACAAATGAAAAACAACATGAGGGCGAATCTGTCATCGACTACATCAATCGTTGGAGAGCTATAAATCTTGATTGCAAAGATCGTCTCACCGAGTCATCCGCAGTCGAATGTGCATTCAAGGCATGCGATGAGAACTTCTATATATTCCTCAAGGTATAAAGCCTCGCACGTTTGAAGAATTAGCAACCTGCGCTCATGACATGGAACTAAGTATTACTATCCGTGATGAATATATCGAAATAAAATGCTTCTTATCGCAAGAGACTAAACTGCATGATGCTCCTGCTGGCATGAGCTTAAAAGGCAAATGACATAAAATTTGAACTACGTTATGACTTGATCCCTTCCTTCAAAGGGTACGTAGGCAACTTAATACAAAATTTTAAGTTCAGTCTATTTTTTTAAAATAAAAAATTACATTTCATGAAGAAGGCATTCAAGGTGGATATATGCATGAATATTCGGTTGACGTTCAATTTTGAGGTAATCGCCTCTCCAAGTTCGAGATTGTTTTTGCTCTCTCCAAGTTTGAGGTTATCACGTTCTCTCCAAGTTTGAGTTCGTCGTCGCCTTCTTCAAGTTTGAGTTCGCCGTTGCTCTTTTCAAGTTTGAGTTTGCCTCGCCGCTCTTTTCAAGTTTGAGGTTGTCGCAGATCTCTTCAAGTTCGAGTTTGCCGTCGCCTTTTTCAAGTTTGAGTTCGTCGCCGCACCAAGCTACTCTTCAAGTATAAATAAGCTGCGTGCAACAATCATACTTGTCCAGTGTATGTTGCGCATGGCCACATGCCCGCTCAACCTCGTTTCATCATGCTTTTATGATATTTTGTTATTATTGCATATTAGGATAGTTTCCTTCATTTTATTTTAGGTGTTTATTCCTAGCCATTTTCATATGCAAGGGTGTCACATCAGTTATGGTCCAAAATGTACTATAGGGGGGTATGACTTCGTGAAGCTTCCTTCCTACCAAACTGTTATATGATAAATGCAATCGTTGATATGTCCCATGTTGTATCTTGTCATATAGCTTTTAAAGAGAAAATTATTTATAAAACTCTCTTTCTCCCTTTTTCCAAAAACCTTTTCACGATGCTCGTGATAGAGGTTGCACCTGTTGTGCCACCCGCTCTGTCATTTTGGTTTGACTGATTTGCTCGTCGTGTTAGAGCAAGTGTCGCACAGTCGCCATTCCTCTGCCTTCGAAGTGCGATTGTGATAAGTGGTATCAGAGCCTAATTTGGCTCCTTTGTTGTGACAATGAGTTCACCAGTGATGGATCAGTGGGAAAAGTCCCATGTTGATCACCTGTTCGACCTGGAAGAACATATGGTCGACCTAGCTAGAATGTCTCAGTATGTGCAGTTCTTGAATTCTCGCCTGAATGAGATTGCTGTCATGGCTGACACGGTTGATGCGGTAGCCTGCCGCTTAGACGTGGTGTCCGTCCAAGAGTTGATGGTGATGGTAGAGACCGTTGAAGATAAAGCCACACGGTCTAGTGGCAATGAGCATGGAGAAAGCTCGTTGGGCTCTGTTGCCCGCATAGAGGACATCCAAGAAGGAAGATGTACATCCAAGTTAGACATGAAAGTCACATTAGCGACAATGCATTTGGCGGATAATGCCAAATTGTGGTGGAGATCGCGGTATATGGACATCCAAGAAGGAAGATGTACCATTGATAGCTGGAGTTGTTGAGACAAGAATTGCGCTCACAATTCTTCCCCGAAAATGTTGAAGTTCTTGTAAGACGCAACCTGCGAATGTTGAAGCACACTGGAACAATCATAGAATTTGTCAAATAATTTGCGTGGTTGATGCTTGATATCCGGGACATGACAGAGAAAAATAAGATCTTTAACTTTGTCGAAGGATTGAAGCCTTTGACAAAGGCCAAGCTCTACGAGCAGAAAGTACAAAGCTTGACCAATGCATATGGCGCCGCAGACAGACTATTTGAAAATATCTAAATTTGTGTTTCAACTGATTTGGTGTTGTATCTCTTTCAAATCTTGCTTTAGGTTTAAAGTTGAATCAATTCATTGGATTAGTCTTGATCAAACTAATTCTGAAGTGAGTCGTTTTATAATATAAAAGTGACCATCATAGGTTATAAGTGTGATTGAAGAGTCATTCACCATTCTAACTTAACTCTTGGTTGAGATCGATTGTCAAGTTTGCCATATTTGTGAGTTTTTGCAAGGATCCTAGAAGGACCTCTAGCTTTGTAAAGTTGGGCAAAATTAGCGCTTATCATTTGGTATCAGAGCATTTGGTCAAAATTTCTCGGCCTGCTATAGAGGTGAAATATCTTTACTTTGTATTATTTTAGTGAGAAGTATGGAGAAGTCCATTTTTTTCAATTTGCAACATGTTACACATTGAGAAGAAAGCACCAAATTCAAATGTTAATGTTTCTATTCTTTAAATGTTTGAAGATACATTGGAAATGATAAGAGAAGATAAGGAAGAAATAAAAGCACATTACAAAAGGATGTCTACAAGGTACACTAAACATAAACTAATTTCAAGTACTCAATCTTTGAAAAATGATAAACCAATTTCAAATATTCAATTGTGTTTAAAAAATGATAGTTTATGTGTAAAAACTCAGTCTATGGTTGAGTTAAATAGTGTTAAGATTGAAAATTTGCTTGGTTTAGACGAAACCCATAATAATGACGTAAGAAAAAAATTAGATTGGGATGAATTAGTTACTTGTAATCCTTCTACTATTGTAACACCTACTCTTAATGATGTACACGTTGATGTGTGTGAGTTAGCGGAAATGGAACAAAATTCCATGAAAAAAACATGTACATTTACTTAAAAAGAATCATATGAGAAACTGAGTGAGAGTGATAAGCATGAGATTAGTTTATGGGTCGGCAATAAAGAAAAAAAAAAGAAAAAAGAGAAAAGCCTATAATGTAAGCTTGTGTGAAAGAGCAAGTGAGGTTAAATATATTTTGTTTTCAAAGAAATATATTTTTAATCTTTTATATCAAGGAACTTATTATTTAACAGGTGAGCTCAAACTATGTTTCTCTAGTGTTTCTTTTGAGTTCTTACAGGAGGCGAAAAACTTATACAACATCTTGATCCAAAGATTGTCTTTACTTAATTCACAAACCATGTCGGTGAATGGTATCAAAATCTCAAATCCGAAAGAAGAAGTAAAAGGAGGATCCAATAGAGACGTGGAAAGAACTTAAAGAAGTTATAAGAAAGAGGTATGTTCCAAAACATTATAAAAGAGATTTGAAAACTAAATTGCAATCTTTGTGGCAGGGAGCAAATGGTGTAGCAGAATATTATCAAAATACGAAGTCCTTAATGGAAAGGAAAAATTCTAAAAGAAGAAGAAGATACCATGTCGAGATTCCTTGGAAGTTTAAATCAAGAAATTGTCATTCGATTGATAGAAATCCACCACTTTATCTTGAAGATGCGTATCACTGTACCATAAAGATTGAAGCTCAATTGAAGGAAGAAAAGGAACATTAAAAAAGGTATTCATCTAAAGCTCATACTTTTTCAAATTCTAATACTTAGGGCAAAGATAGTTTTATGTATAGGATTGAGTTAATACAACAAAAAGACAATTTTGCGGTTGCCAAAAGAGTAGAGGCCAAGAGTTCCAATACTAAAAAGAATGAAGTTCATAAGGAGGTAAGAAATAAGGCTAGTACTATTCAATGTTGGAAGTGCAAAGGATTTGGGCACATGAGCAAGGAATGTATTAAGAAATAGCATAATTGATTATGATGATGATTGTGAGAAGCATGATGAAGAATTTAAAGCTGAATATGAAGCAAATGATGATGAATATATTGAAGAAGGTAGCTTTATTCCTTGATCACAAGAAAGGTACTTAATATGCAAATCAAAGAAGAAAAGGTTGAAGATCAATGGGGTAAACTTGTTTCATACAAGATGTTTGGTTAATGGAAACCCATGTAGTGTCGTTATTGGTAGTGAAAGTTGCACATATGTTGTGAGTAGATTTCTAGTCAAAACACTTCAACTTACTACCAGTTCATCAAAACCATACAAGCTTCAATGGTTGACGGGGAACTTAAGGTAAGCTTCCAAGCTCTTATTTCTTTTACTTTAGGAAGATATAAAGATGAAGTTCTTTGTAATGTTATGCCATGCATGCTAGAGATATTTTGTTAGACCAACCTTCACAATATGATAGAGATGTTACATTTGATAGGTTAAAGAATAAGTATACTTTTACTTTTACTTTTAGTGGAAAGAAATTTACTTTACGTCTATTATCTTCATATAAAGTACGTTGTAATCATTTAAAATTGAAGAAGAAAAGAAAAGAATTTGATGAACAAGAGAGCGGAGAAGAAAGTAAGATGAAAGAGAAGAGTGAAGATAGAGAGCAAAGTAAGGAGAAAAAGGTAAGTGAAGATAAAGAGAGAAAAAAGAGTGACTTTGAGGAAAAAAGAAAGAATGTGAGTTTGGTTATACAAAAATGGGAAGTAAGGAATGTGTTATCTCAAGAACCTAAATTTTTACTTATATGCAAAGAGATGTGTTTGGTAATTGAGCTAAGATCTGATGATGTTTTTTCAAGTTTTTTTAAGTCTATTTTGTATGAATTTAATGACATGTTTCCACATGAAGATGCACCTACAGGATTACCCCCTCTAAGAGGAATTGAGCACCATATTGACTTCATTCCCAGATAAACTCTTCCAAATATGGCTGACAGCATGACCAATTCTACGGAGACGAAGAAGATTCATAGGCAAGTGGAAGAACTTATAGATAAAGGATATGTTAGAGAAAGCATAAGTCCTTGTTTTGTTCCGGTGATTTTAGTACCAAAAAAATATGGAACTTTGAGGATGTATGTTAAATGTTGAGCCATTAACAAGATAACGGTAAAGTATCGACATCCTATTCCTAGATTAAATGATTGAATTACATGGTGCAAACTTATTTTCAAAAATAGAACTTAAG
The DNA here is from genome assembly GCA_037832605.1 of Cyclanthera cordifolia. Classification (NCBI taxonomy): domain Eukaryota; kingdom Viridiplantae; phylum Streptophyta; class Magnoliopsida; order Cucurbitales; family Cucurbitaceae; genus Cyclanthera; species Cyclanthera cordifolia. The sequence goes on from JBBMEG010000003.1 coordinate 1,029,525, forward strand.
AGTGGTTTTCATCAAATTAGAATGCATGTAGAAGATGAGTGGAAAAATTCTTTTAAAACAAAGTTTGGACTTTATGAGTGACGTGTTATGCCATTTGGACTTACTAATGCACCAAGTACTTTTATGCGACTAATGTTTAAGAGAATAAATTGAAAATTTTGTTGTGGTATACTTTTATGATAACCTTGTTTACTCAAAAAGCATGACTGATCGTGTTTTGCATGCTAAAACAATTTTACTTAAATGTAGAGACAATAAGCTATATGTTAACTTCAAAAGGTGTAGTTTTTGTCTAAACCAAGTTAATTTCATAGAATTCATCGTTGAAAAGAATGGACTGCAACTTGATGAAGAAAATGTAAAGGCTATTCGAGAGTTATAAACAACAACAAATGCAACCAATGTGAGATTAGGATGCGGGTTCACATTGGATATGCCATAAACATCAATCCGTCGCCTTGAAAACGTAAGTGTACGCCGTCAATAATATCAAATAATAAGTATATCCAAGTTAATTCCTCAAGGGCCAATTCTTTGAAGTAGTTTCATATTCTGATTTTGCTAGGTTAAACAAACACAAAAATTGGGTGAAATAGGTCGAATGTAAGTGCAATACTCATTGTAAATGTGGCAAACATTGCCTTGGGTCAAACAACAACAAAAGCAATATTCACTATATTGAAACATGCATAGTAAATAAATAGATGCTAAGTAACATGTTGTATATTAATAATAAAAATACAAAGGTCATTAGCTAAGACATTTGACATGATAGAAAACTAAGTTTATACTGCACATCAGTGCCTTCTCCCAAAGCAAACTCTCTCTTGATGCTACCGTATTAAGGATGAGGTACGTATTCAGTAGTGGGTGGCTGTGGGGGACTATCCGTAAACCTACTAACTTCATAACAGTGAACCTAATAACAATAATTAAGGACCTTTCAATTCACTTCTTTCTCCTGGAGCAAAGCTATATGCAAATAATAAGTAGATGGTTGGTCGATCATTGTTAATTAGCTTGCTTACTCTGCAAACATTAACCGCTACCTTGCCTTAACTAGTTTTTTGGTTATCTTATTACTAAATGAACATATAAATATTTAACATGAAGAATGTTTATATTCAGAATGAGAAGGACATTGTTTATAATAGTACAACCAGACGCTTCACACTAAGAATGCATGCAACAATCTATCTATACTAGGTATTCATAATTACGAGAGACATCGCCAAAAATCAGTACGACCAGAATCTATACATAATGAAAGTATACTACTACTAAGCATAAAATAAAGAACATAAATGAAAATAATATAACTTGCATTAAAATTAAAGGTTCATAAAAATAAAATATATTACAATAAATGTTGACAGAAAATTGAAGCTAGAAAATGAAAAGTAAGAGCCCTTGCATATGTATCAGTCAAAGCAATGCTGACAACTTTAAGCCATCTACCTTGCACTTCAACTTCCTTCCAGGTAAGTTGGTTACATAATCCTGATCAGTAAAAATGTCCTCATCGATGGGAAAATCTCTCTCTTTCCATTTTACTAGAAATCAATAAAAATAATTGATCTTCATACCAGCTCAAAAAATGTACCCCTTTTTTCTGTTGGATGATGGTCCCTTTTATAGGCTGAGAATTCTCATATTTTTCTCACCAATCCACCACTTCCACGGATTTATGATGCTATTATTGTATGTCTTTGACTTGTTGCCAAAGTGTTCTTACTTGAGAAAGCATCAATAAATCTTGACCGTACAATCCATCCTTGATCTACGTGAAATGATAATTTATGTTTTCTCAACTTCAAAATCTGATGTGGATAGAATGCGGGCAACAGTAGGGATGCGCTGCACTTTGTCAATGTTGTCAACATTTGTACTTCTGCACCTATATGGGGATGCAGCCAACATCGATAATATTTTTGTTACATTGATGTCTTTTGCTTCTCTTTCCTGTGCTAATCATGCATGCTCATAGCATTGATGAGTTTTAAGCAATTACATGTGAAAAATATTAAAAAACATGCCTTAAAAGTGTCATTCCCGCATATCTCATGCTCAACATGCCTAAATTGACAAAGTAATGTATTTAACCTATTTTCCACCGAAAATCATGCAATTCTTATGATATTAACTTCTAAAGCATATGAAATCTTAGCAAAAGTAAGCTAAATAAATCTCTAAATGGAGAGTTATCACACCCCCAAACTTGAAAATTGCTCGTCTCTAGCAACGTTCTCTTCTACCTGTAGAAATTAATTGTTAGTGTTCATTAAATCTGCTACTGTAATGTTAAACAATAATTTCAGCATCAAAGTCTATAATCAAGAATCTCGTCTTAGACTAAAATTTAAGAGCCTTGGCTTTTAATTTTTGTTGATTATGAATCTCATTACAATTCTTTATCCCTTACACTTATTCGGAATAAGAATAGTATTTCCAAGTGCTCCTACTAGTTTAATACCTTCAGCTTATATCTATTCTTCCTTTAACTTGGAATTCCATGAGTTTGACCAACTAATTTCTTTAGAAATTTTGTTGTCACACATGTTTTCGGTATCTCAAATACCCTCCACGAGTTTCAATGCTTTTATTCACATCTTTTCCATCCTAGCATTCATACTTTACCTGCTCACTTTCTTTAGTTCTTGGAATGACAAACTTGATCAGAGTGGTGCACCTAAGCAAAAGAAACAACTATTTAAGCCTTTTCGTAGTTCTTGGGATCATATACTTGAGCAAAGTGGCAAATTTAAGCGTTTTGGAATAATCTTAGAGTTCAAGCAATTGCTAAGTAGATGAATACTTTGAGAAACCATGGCTACTAGCCTTGATTTTTGTTTTTTTTTTTTGGTAATTCCTTCTGCATTGACTGTCTCCAAGTAGAATTTTGGCCAATTAGGGAACTAGCGTTTCCCTCATCCCAAACGTAAAGCCTTATTGTCCCCAATGAAGGTGGGTTTCACCCCCAAACTTAGAATTTTCTATGTTTGAATTAGAAATAACGATTAAGCATTTGGGTTCAATGTTGAGTACATCCTCAGACCATTACTCGAAGAAGGGTTTAAGCTAGTTAAAGATTAGAGATATTCTAGAAATTTCCTAAAATTAAAAGTCTAACATAGGGTAAATAGTTTTGGTTTGCTCAGAAATTTTCAAGAATAGACTCAATGCTGAGAGTAATGCGACAAACATTATGTAACAAAAATATTAATGCACACAACAATTAAACCTAACAAGTATTAAAGAAACTTGGAAAATATGTAAGTAGGATAAAATGAGATCATAGATAAACAAAAATTTTTATTTCTAAACTTTCTCTGAGAAAAAAAATGCAACATGATGCAATGCGTGAGATATCTGTAAAGTGGTTAGCAATAATAACAAAACTTAGAAGTTAGCAAGAATGAAGAACGAGAGATAACGTAAACATAAGTCAATTATTAATTACTTTCATTATTTACATAATTGAGCAAAAGAAACAAAATTTACAAGAAATGAAAACAAGATAAGAGTGAGAAGATTTCTTCAAGAAAACTTGACTTTGGCTTGAAGAACTATCTTCTTCTCGGATTGGTGATGACAGTTCCTAAGGTTGAGTGACTTCATTGGGGAATGTTAGGAACTAGATGTCCACCGCATTTTCCTCGATCACTTGCCTTAGTAATGTGTCCCATCACTTAGCATATTCCCAATATGCCCGAGCTTGAGCATAGTAATGATCTTGCTGGCTCTTCATCTACGTCAACTGCTTCAATATTTCACCAACTCCGGCCAGTACTCCTATACTTTTCTACCCTATAACAACCCTTGCTTGAGATTTAGCTATTGTGTTGGTTGGTCTCGGTGCTAGAACAACATCGATGGATGTTGGTCACACTCCCTGATTGATGCATAGTAGAGTGATGGAATGCAGGAACAAAAGCTTGCCCTGCTTCTTGTTGATGCATCGTCTTATTTTCCCCCTCTATGATGCAGCCAACATCAATGTTAAGGCCCACATGCAGCGGATACAACATCAACACCTGACCTCTATTAACAAAGGTGTCATGTGTTATCCGCATTAGACTTGTCTTGAAAAAAATTCAACCAACAATGCGCCTCCGCATTGAGGAAAGTTGCCTCACAATACGCGCCCCTGAAGTGATTTTCCATACATAATGCATACCTGCATTGGTGATGGTTCTTTCATCTAAGGTGTTGCTACTCTGTGACCAGATTAAAGGAGATGCATTATTTTTTAATATATATTCCCCAATAGTGCTTTATCTTATGCCCATTCACTATAAATGTGTAGCCCTTTGTAATGTCTTGAATCTCAACAGCTCTCCTGTCATGCATATTGACAACTCTGAAATGACCTTTCATTTGGATTTAAGTTTTCCTGAGAAGAACTTCAGTCTTGAGTTATAGAGTAGAAGTTGTTGCCCTGATAAGAAACTTCTGGACATTATTCTTTTATCATGCCATGTCTTCATTTTCTCTTTGTACATCTTTGAATTCTCATAGGCATTTGCCTATGTTCTTCTAGCTTCAGCAGTTGTAATTTTCCACTCTTCCCAAATGCAATGAGATCTAAATTCAATTTCTTCAGTGCCCAATATGCCTTGTGCTCTAATTCCATTGGGTAATGGCAAGCTTTTCCAAATACTAGCTTGGAGGAAGACATTCCTAGAGGAGTTTTATATCGATTCTATATGCCGAGAGAGCATCCTCTAGTCTGATGGATCAATATTTCCTTGTGGGTCCTACTACTTTTTCAAGTATTCCTTTGATTTCTCTATCAGAAATTTCAGCTGGATCATTTATCTAGGGATGATAAGGTGTTGCAATACGATGTTTAATATTGTTGACAAAGTGTGAACGCTCATCAATAATGATAGAGAAATTGTATCACGTAATGAGTATATCCTAGTCATTTTCTCAAGGATTGATTCTTTGAACTAATTTCAAATTTTGATTTGGGTAGGTTAAACAAACACGAAAGTTGGGCAAAATAGTGGACTGCAGGTGCAACACACATTGTCAATGCGACAACCATTGCCTTGGATCAAACAACAACAAAAGCAATACTCACTAAATTGAAACATGCATAGTAAATAAATAGATGCTAAGTAACATGCAGTACATTAATAATAAAAATACAAGGGTATGTTATTAAGAAAATTGGCATGGTAGAAAACTAAGTTTATACTGCACATCAATGCCTTGTTTTAAGGGACACTCTCTCTTGATGCTAGATGTGGTATGTATTCATTAGTCAGAGGTTATGGGGACCCTCTCTAAACCTACTAACTTTATAATAGTGAACCTAATAACAATCAGTAAAAACCTTTTAATTCACTTCCTTCTCATGAAGTAAAGCAAAACACAAATAATAAATGGATGGTCGGTCTACCCTTGTTAATTAACTTGCTTACTTTGAAAACGTTAACGTCTACCTTACCTTAACTAGTAACTTCATTATCTCATAACTAAATGAACATACAAATACTTAATATGTAGAATGTTGTCTACATTTAAATTGCTAAGGACATTGTCAATAACAATAGAACCAGACGATTCACACTAAGAATGCATGCAACAGTCTATCTATACTAGGCATTCAGAATGCGAGAGACATTGCCAAAAATAGTACGACCATAACCTCTAGATAATGAAAGCATACTATTACTAAGCATAAAATAAATAATATAAATGAAAAGAATATAACATGCATTAAAATTAAAGGTTAATGAAAATATAATATGTTTCGATGAATGTTGGACACAAAATTAAAGTTGTTTCAATGTTGCATATGTGTCACTCAGAGCAATGCTTGCACTTCAACTTTTTGCCAGTTAAGTTGGTTTTATTGTCCTGCGTGATGGCAATATCCTCAACGATGGGAAGATCTCTCTTTTTCTGTTTTACTAGAAATCATTATATATAACTGATCTTCACACCAACTCCAAAATTTGACCTCTTTTGATGCTGGATGACGTTCGCTTTTATAGGCTGGGAACTCCTATGTCTTTCTCACCAATCCACCACTTCCATAGATCAAAGAGGCTATTTTTTGTGGTATTTGACTTGGTGCCAAAGTCTTATTACTTGGACAAGCAGTAATATATGTTGGTTGTACAATCCATCATTGATCCGCGTGAAATGACAATCCATCCTTAGTACATTTTTTTTTTTGAAAATATCATAAATAATTTGTCTTTTTCTTGGTGTGTTGATGTATTTAGTATTAAGTTTGCATAGGTATTTTTCTTTTACAATTTAAGCCAGTTTAGGTTTTAGAGATTACTTTTATTTTTTGTTCATTTCTTTTATGTTGGTTATTGAAAACAGAAAGAAAAAAAAAAGAAAAGAAAAACGGGATTGTACTTCAAGATTGGGAACCACCAGTCCATCTACATACCAAAGCCGAAACTTGTGAGGAAGATTATAATGATTAAGCTTGAAGTTTTCCTACCCCTGACTTTTAAAAATTGATGTTTGAATGTTGTGTGTTCTGTTCGGTAATTTTTTAGGTTTTTTGTTCTGAAAAAAAAACTCTTAGTTTATTTTTGTCAGAAGCATATTGAAATAAGTAGAATATTTTTTTATGAGCTTTACATCATTTGAGTACTGAGTCTTAAAATGCTTTATTCTTTGAGGAAATCTGATGAATTATATTAAATTAATGTAATTGCTAAAATTACTTTAACATTTATGCACGTTTTGATAAGTAGCTTTAAAGAAGAATTTTTGAATTAGGTCATTTAAGAGCTTCAACATTCCCATCTCGATATATAATTCAAACTTAAATTTTCGCAAAATTCAAGTTTAGAGATTGAGAAAGTTCATTGGGGACAATGAATTCTTTAACTTTGGAGATTGAGAAAGCTCGACTAAGCAAAATTATGTTATTTTTAATGCTTTTAGCAGAGTAAAGAGTGTTCACCATTGAGAAAAATTAATTGGCTAGTAGTCATTGTGATGTAGCAAAACATCAGAATTGTTTTAGGCTAGTAGTCGAATTTTTTGTATACAAAATGGAAAAGTGAGAAAATCATAAGAGTGAAGCTGAATCAAAGGGCTAGTAGCCTAAACTTTTTTTGGACATTCCAATGTTTAACATGATGCTTCAACTTTTCTCTACTGTTCTATTTACTTAGGCAAGCTTCTTTTTGCTTCAGCATGTTGTTTTGAGAACTATGAGAAGGTTAGCAGATTGAACATGAATGTTTTCTTAGATAGAACTTGTTTCCTTGAAAAGACTAAGTGAAAGTTGTAAAAAGAAGAGTACTCAACCTTCAAGAGAAAATAAAAAAGGAAATTTTCAAGCATGAGTCAAGTGTTGGATTTGAGGGCGAATTATCATCTTAATGAGATGCTGAAGCAATGAAATGCTTAATGATAAAATTCTTTACTAAAGCAATTTTAAGGAAGTTAGAGTTTAGTGAATAACAAAGTGAGTGTTATAAAATTTAATATTTTTCTGTAACATTTCTTTGATTAAATGAAAATTTTGAAAATCAGGAAAAAGTTGATATATCTGTCATACTAAGCATTTGTTGTTATTCTGACTATGCAGGAGCGATTGCAATTTCAAGAAATTTTTGTTTTCATCGAGAGTGATTTTCTCTGAAGTTTATTTGCTAATAAATTTTTTATTACTCGAGAACGAGCAATAGTTAAAGGTTGAAGATTTGATAACTCTTCAATATGATAGTTAAATGCTAACCTCAAGAGAGTTTTTAGATAAAACGACGTCATAATTTAGAAGATTTTGGGACGTTTAATTGCCGAAGCTTCGTATTTTATATGCATTTATGTGAAGTAGCAATTTCTATGAAGAATATGATTTTTCAGCAATTAATTGATATTTTGGTGCATGAATGTGTGATTAATTGTCTTCTAATCGAATAAGCTAAGTTCTAGAATTTTCCTATGCTTAAGTAGTTAATTCAAAGTCCCAAATCAATGAAGACATATACTAGTGCTGAATTGGAGCGTTACGATTGAAGAAAGAAAGGTGGTTGCTGAGGGGCACGTTTTACTAAATACGTCGAGAGATCTGATAAATTGCGTGATCCCCATGATGTTGTGGAGAAATCCCAACCATTGAAGACAATTGTATATTGATGGATTGTTAGGGCTATCGAGAAAGATTCGACAGACTTTTCAATTACATTTTTCATTTCTCAAGTTTTAGTTTTAGATTTTGTAGAGCATTTTTAGAGATTTTCTTTAGCAATTGGAAGCGAAAGAGGAAGTTCGGATCTGGAAGTGCTTGTTTTGGCGTTGTTCCATCCACGTTTTTTCTCTTTAATCATTTCATTTACTTCTATTTATAGGTCATCAATTTATGTTTATATTTTGTTGTGATTTTGGCTTGTAACACATTTATTTGAATTGTTATTGTGTCCTATTTGTTTAATTCAAGTTTCAATTCGAGACTGAGTTGTCTATTCAATTTTGATTTCACGATTGCATTAGCATTACGGTTTTGTTAGTTGATTCTGATTTTGCAATCGTGATAGTATTGTGTTTCTGTTTTCGTTTGTGTTTCTAGTTTCATTCATGAGTTCTATTGTTATTGTTGTAATGGTTATAATGATTTTTTTTGTAATGATGAAGAACTAATTATATTCAAGAGGATTAGGTGTATGTGAATCAAGATGGTAATAGTTGCGAATAGGGAGATGTTGAATTATCGTGCATTTATGTAGCAATTTAAATACATTTCATCTAACAAACCATTTGTATTTGACTCATTTATCACTTGAGAGTAGGCTTAGCGAGTAGATTTGCATTGTTTTCATTATGTTAGTGATATTTCTCTCACTATTTGATGAGTAGTCAGAGATGACTTTTGTACTAATGTTGTTGAGTTGAATTGATTTAAAAATGTTGTAGCTCGAGAGAGTCGATAGTTTAAGTAAAGCAGTGATTCCCTTCTTACCTGAACATTCAAAGTTGTAGCAATCTGATTTCTATTTTCCTGATCCAGAAGTAGCAAGCTATAACGATTTAATGATATATGTGACTATGATGAACTAAAACTATCTAGGTAGGATTAGGTTTATGTGACTTCAGATTGTGATAGCATTGAATTAACATACGTCAAAGTATCATGCATTGATGTAGCATTTCGATTACATTTCATCTGATAAACCATATGAAATTTGATTTTGTAATTGCTTCGAGAGAAGGATTATAGGATAGATCGGCATTGCATACATTAGGTTAAAAATATTTACCTTGCTATTTGATTAAGTGTTAGAAATTACTTTCGTACTAATGTTGTTAACTTGATTTTGATGTTGAATTCTGTTATTCGAGAGAAGAAGTCGTTGAAGTATATCAGTTGTTCGCTTTTTAACTTTTAAAGTTCAATGTTGTAGCAATCTGTTATATGTATTCCTAATCTAGTCGATCCATCTTTCTTGTGAATTTTCTATCTTTTGTAGTTGGTTTGTCTATTGTTTATCATATACTTGAACTAGTTTTTGTCTAGTCAATGAAACACACACTTTGCGTAATCTAATCTCACATGTAGACTGCAAAAGTAATCATTCAAAACCCTGAAGAAGTATGATCTTTTATGAAAAGCAAAACTTGACTACACGACAATGTATACTTGCACATTTAAATTCGACCTCGAGTAGTTGTATTCTGAAAAAACATATTGCTTAAAGAAAAGACATTTGAGATAGATTAGGTCATAAAAGTACACTTAGACAAGTATATGAGACATAAAAGCGGATATAATTCTAAATTTTCCTTAAACATCTACAGTATATGGACTAAAGTAGAGCACATAAGTCCTAGTGACACTGTTGGTGCGACACGCTTTGCATTAGTTGTGGACAACCTAATACTGATTTATCATATAAAGATATGTTAGTGGGTGTGCCTATGCAAAAATGAGTTTTTGCATAAGATTGGACCATAAGTATTGTGGTTAGTTAAGTAAAACCATTATAGACTTGGATCAATTACTTTAACTAGGATGATCGTATACCGATGTGATATGAATCCTAAGAGGGTTTTGAACTCTTACTTTATGAAAACATCTTTTGATGTATATGGGTGAGACTAGCCAAACAACACTAGGTCAATACACCTCCCACGTTGGAGATTGCCATAGTGAGTGGCTGGAAACGCAACTTCACAAGAGAATTCACACCTTCCTTATTATTGAGAAAGTAGTAAAGTTGTTCTCTTAAGAACTAATTTCAGGTCTTGAACAAAGAATACTCATTTCGTATTGGCTCGAGAGGATAGTGGTCTATAGTTGTACTATAAACAACTTGTTCTTTAAAGGAATCAATGACACTTAAGAAGAAAGATGTATTCACATGGGTAAAATAAATTTCTTGTCCCGATTATATTTGTGGACGTAACTTGTCTTATAGTGTGAAAGAGTTCAGCACAAGCCTTTAATGAAATAAGGATGTTGTTAATGAATATGGATTGGATCCCGGGTCATTGTAGCTTTCAACCTATATGTCAACTGGTCCCTAGGCTAGCTTATACTTGTTGGCACACTATTTTATCACAGAGTTCAAACTCATGGATTAATTATATTAGACATAATTGAAGTTTAAGTTTAATTTATTAAGCTTGGTTATTTATATATTGGATACATTAATTAATTATTTACTAGATTAATATTAAAGATGAATAATTCAGATATTGGATAACTTAATTAAATAAATAATTATTGGATAATTATTAATTAAAGGATAAATGATCAATTTATTGGATAAATTAATTGTGTAAATAATTATTAGATAATTATTTATTAAGAAATGTTAATTAATATGTTGAGCATATTAATTGTATTAATAATTATTGGATAATTATTAAAATGAGGATTAATTAATATATTGATATAATTATTGGACATTTATTAATCGGGTAAATAATATATTTGATATATTATGAAATCGCCATTTATTATATAAATGACAATTTAAAATAAATAAATAAAAAGATGAGATATATTGTAAAATTGTGAAATTTGAAAATTCCTTCCTCAAGGGACATGATTTTCGAATTTCATCTTAAAATGAAAAGGGAAGAGAAAATATTTATTGTATGAATATTTTAATAACTATCTTCCGATATATTTTAATATTATATATCCCACTATAGGGACTTGGATATTCATTCTCAACTATAAATAGTGACTTGAGAGGTCTCCATAATCATCCCTTCTCATAAAGAGAAATCTCATCACTTAAGTTGAGAACTCTCTTACTTGTCAAAGTTAGACCTCCAACAAAATATTCTATGAAGGCTTCCCACCAAGCATTCAATGTAACAAATAAGTCATAGTTTGGAAGATTGAAGAAGATCATTAAAGTGTTCCAAGGAGATAGATCGATCTTACGTACTTATAAAGACTTTCTAAATTAGATAAGAGACATCATTCAATACTAATCTGGTTTCAACAATAAGTCAATCACTTAGGATAAACGCACGTAGATTAATTAATGATATTAATTAATATAAATTTTTTGTCATCGCACGCTTCTGCCGCGTTTATAGCATGCTTCTACTCTAAACTCCCTATAGATACATCACATCCAGAATCGTTGGAGGGGGCAAATCCATCCATCTCCAATTAGGAGGGTGACATGATTCTTCACATCTTCTACATCTTCTGGTTGATGATACATAACAATTATGTCTAAATTAGAATAGGCTTAGTTTTAACAATCATAACAACATGTTAAAACGATAAAGTCATTAAAGCGAGATACTACACATTCAGATAACATTGACTCACATGTTAGCAATCGAAAGATAGAACAGATGCCATCTCGCAATACAATAATAAGGCTCACATCTTCGAACAGCTAAGACATCTAAACATCCTACGTAATTGCATGCCAAGAACATACATACATACATTTTCTTTGATCATCATATATACTAACAAGCTAATTAAGACAACATATAGGGTATACATAACCTTCTATAAGAGATCCTTACCTAAAAAGTACTAAAGAATGCTCCCATAAAGTTCTACACAAGTTAACTTAGCAAAATTACTCAAATTAGACCTCATATCAATAGACAAACCTAAAAAGGAACTCAAAACATCAAAATTACCAAGAGAAGCCGAAGTGAGAAAATCAAGATGCAAATCGAGGAGATGACATGTGGAATCCATGGCAGTGATTAAGGCTTTAAATGTGACTGCAAATGTGGTTTCATCCGTGGTCAACAACGTCAAAAAGTCTAGAAAGATGTGAAAAATGGCCAGGAGTGGTCGAACAAATAGTAGAGGGAGAGAGGTTAAGTTCGGCAGCGTGCAGGCAACTAGAATGATGACACATGGGAGCGTCTGATTTGCGCCTAGGCTAGGTCTTTGAAACTAATGGTAGCATGGTTTCTACGCAAATGAGCTGGTGACACACGGTAGTTGCAGGCAGGTCGGCATGGAAGACGAAGGCGACAAATCCTAAGGTTTTAGGAAAGGTGCAAAATTTTTAGAGGGAATGATTGCACAGTGATTGCCAATCATTTACTAATATTGTTTTATTTTCTTTTAATGATTATGATTTATAATTCAAGTTTTGAATACAAAATATACAAGAATGCCCGTGTTGTACAAAATGACCAAAATAATCCCGCTTAGCCAATTAATAATCAAACTGCCCCTAGGGGTAAAATTACCAAAATACTCATACAACAAAAATGAAAAAAAATCTAATTCAAATTAAAATAATTGTAGGAACTCACCTGAAGGGTCCTATCAAAGTTCAATACATTATAATATAACATTTGGATGTCAAGAGTATTGGTAGATTAAACCTATCGCCTCTTAATTATTTAAGATATATCTTGATCACCAAATTACTCCATGAATTATTTAATATAATTCTCTTGGTGACTATTTGAGAAAGATTTTTATGCACATATAAGTTATGTAGTTATAAGTGATAATGAATTGGTACAAGAAAAACTACTTTAGGCGACAAAAGCTTCGGCGTTCGAGCCATCTTCCGTTGCCTTAGGGTACCTAAGGGGATGACGCAGTGCTCCGTCGCCTTAGCTTGTGGGCTAAGACGACAGAACACCGATGTAAGAACCCGACCCAATCTAGGGTCATTACTAGACTACTCAAACATGCATTGTTTAAAATAACCCTTAAAGAACATAAAATATAGTAATAAATGTAATAAATGCCTCATTTAATAATCAATAAAGATCATCCAAAACATGTAAAACGTGTACTCAATTGTTAAGAATTTAAGCAAGGAAAACTATTGAAAACATCTTGCAACTGAACCCGTTCGTAATAAGATCATTAAATGAAACATGCAGGTCGAAAAGAAATTCTCTAAACCCGACACCACACAACCCGAGTCCATGGTCTCTCCACCCATTCCGATCAGCCATTCTGGTAGAGTCCATACGTACCTGTGGAACCCATAGAAAATAAACAGGTGAGTTATGAAACTCAATAAGGATCCCCGATAGGGATCAACACAATTAAGACATATAACACAAATATATATGGAACAGAGAGCGGATATGTAACAAAAACACATGAGTCCCATAGGACTAAATAGTGTCAGGTGTTTATTGGTGGTGAAGGTGACTCTAGGGCTATCTTGAAGAGACATGCCACTCTCGGGTCTCACAGGGTGAATCGTACACATCCGGGGCTACCGTGTAGAGAATGCCACTCCCGAGCCTTCAAATGGATCACCCACTTGGGGTTTTATCAAATCATACGCATAACAACCATGTAACATACATATAACAGAAGTAAACAATGAAATCCCCAATAGCAAGAATAACCGGCAAGTAAGACACCCAACATTTTCTAAAATTTATCTAAGATATTCTACAAGTGCAATTACCTAGTGTAGAGCTCGCAAGTTACTGACAAACTTCCCTTACCTTGGACGAGAAATACTAAATCCTTTTATCATGCCCGAACCACGTGTCCCAGGCCATTTTCAAAGCTTAACTAGTTAAAATAGTGTAAAACAGTAAGAATTTGGAATTGAAACCATAAAAAATGGACTCGGAACGTCGAAAATACCTAGAAAACCCTACCCGGAAATTTTCCAGCGAGTTGACGGCGGCGCGTGGCCTGACGACGGCTCGTGGGGAAATGGTCGCCCGGCGCGGAAGCTGACATGCGACTGGCTCGATGGCAGGTTCGGGTGGCTCTGGCAGCTTCGGAGCGATTGGGTAGGCTCGGATCACGCGCGTGGCTAGGTTCGGAGGCGGAGGCTGGCTCGAATTTGCTTCACCAATCTGAAGCTGAGCGCGGCGGCGACGATCCTCTACACTAGCGACATGCTGTGAAGGTTCGTTTGCGAGCATGGTGCTGGTGCTGGTTGGTCGACTGGGCAGCAGCGGCGCCTTCTCCTTTGGAGACACGCGACGAGGGTTTGTTGGCAGGGTGGGCAGCGACGAGGTGGCGTGTTTCGCGAAAAAACAAGGAGAGAGGGGGCGACTATTAATTGAGAAATCATGACCTAAAAGGTATCACTTGGCCTTTTATAGGTGCTGGCAAATCAAGCAAAATTTACTAAAATGCCCTTAGGGCTAAAATTACCAAAATACCCATGAGTTTAAAAATGACCTTTTTACCCCTAGTTTTCAAAATCCGCACACCTCTCGGTTGTTAATAAATATATTTTATGCAAAATATATTTCACCATAACCCTCGGGATTCCTGGTAAGCCCAAAAAGAATACAAACTAACCTTAAAAATTTAAAGGAGGAAGACCGGGTTGTTACAATCAACTCTATCGCCTTGGCCTTATCTTAAGGCGACTGAGAGATTGTCAGTCGCGTTAGCCCACTGCTAAGGCGACGAACTCGTTGTTCTTTCCCCTTAGCCTGAGGGCTAAGTCAATGGAGCACTGCGTCGTCACCTTAGGTACCACACTGAAACATTTTGTTTTCAGGAAAATTAAACTCGAAAGGCTAAGGCGACGGAGAACTATGTCTCCGTCACCTTAGGTCTCCACCTCAACATTTCATTTTTCCCCCCAAAAGCGAAAATGGGGGGGGGGGGGGGGGGGTTGGACCAAAAGGCTAAGGTGACGGAGGCCTACGTTTCCGTCGCCGTAGCCTCTCCGTTTTATTTTTTAAAAACAAGCTAAGGCGACGGAACATTATTTCGTCGCCTTAGGTCCCTGTTACAGATTACAGAATCGCAAAACTTCTTTCATTTTCACCCTTTTCCTCTTATCAAACCCTCAAAACTCTCCCAAAAACTCACCTTCTCACCACCGCCGTTGCCCCGCCACCGCTCTCTAACCGCCGTTGCCGCTCCTCCGCCTATCTCCGCCACCGCTCTTCCACCTTTAATTTTCATACTAGGTAATTTTTCTACTGTTATTAGATTTCATTCTCTCTGTTTTGATAGTAGTTTCATCCCCTATGTGAATTTCTCTACCATTTGTAATTTATGTTAGAAATTGATGATTTTGTATGTAGCAAACTCTAGTTTAGGATTTTCGATTGAAATTTGTTATTTTTACAAAATTTTAATTGATTTTTAGTGAAATTGAATTTTTATTTATCTATTACAAAAAGATATTTGATATAAATTTAGTGATATTTGGTCTAAATTTGATTTGATTTGATTTTTTTTTTTTTTTTTTTTTTTTGGCTTTCCAACTTGTTGATGATAAGTTTTGAGAGGTGAGCAAACAAAATTTCTAAGGCACCGGTTATATATGTATTTTTATTGATTAAAGTAATCACCATCATTTTTATTCAATCAATTTTTATTAAATTTGACATATATATGTATTTTTTTTCTTTAGTTCCACCGGTTATATCAAATTTTAATACAGTGGGGAATCTCTTAGGAAATTTTAGGGACGGAATTTAGTTACTAAATTCTTTTGTTTTACATGCACTTATAATTTTGTTCTCACTTTCTTTACTGATTTAGGATGCAATTCGTAGATACAATTTGGTATCAAAAACTCTTAGGAAAAGCGTAATATTATTTCTAGAATCATGGGAAATCTCACTAAATTCTAGGACATAGAATTCCCAAATAATGCTCATTAATGTTTATTCATGAACGGTTGGATTACTAATTAGTAATCCAATAGCTTATTACCGGTAAATTCAATAGCTCTTATTTTTGTAGCTCATTACCGGTATATAGTTCTAATTGTTTGTCTACACTAATCATGTAGGCTTGTTCGTTGAACACGAAAGACTGTGCTACATTAAGAGCAGAGTAAATGAACAAAGATTGGTTAAGAAATAGAGAAAAATTGTCTACTGAATACGCGGAATGTGTTAAACATTTTTTGGAAATGGCCAAGAATCATGTGAATCGTTTGAGTCAAATTCGATGCCCTTGTAAGAAATGTATGAACGGTTCATGGCATACCTTAAAAGATGTAGAACGCCATTTATTGATAAATGGAATGTTAGCATCGTATGATCATTGGGTATATCATGGTGAATCTATAGATTTATCTAGGCTTGAGCGTCAAAGACTTTGGAAAGTACAGGTACAAAGAATGAATATTGATAAGTCTACTAATCACAACAACAACAATAATGAAAATTTTGAAATGTTGAATGATATCAATCGTGAAAGTATTGAGTCAGAAGGTGTGCAAGAAAATAATAGAAATTTTGAAACAAATAGTACAAGTATTGATGAAGAAAACGAGCGATCGAAAAAGTTTGATAATCTAATGAAGAAAGCATGTGCAATTGTTTCTCAGATGTACGAGATTTTCTTCATTACATTTCTTAGTTAAACTTATGTACTATAAGGTCACTAACAAGTGGAGCGACAAATTATTCGATCAGTTGTTGAAGATCTTGAACTTTACATTTGGTGAAGTTAATGTTTGCATCTCTAATTCATACTATGAAGCGAAACGAAAATTGTGGGATTTAGGGTTAACATACGACTTAATTCACGCTTCCAAGTATGATTGTATACTTTATAGGGATGAGTATAAAAGTGTCGATCGATGTCCAACTTGTGGCGAGTCTCGATATAAGTTAATAGCAAAAAAGGAACAAAAATTCTGCATAAAGTGTTGCGTCATTTTCCTTTAATTCCAAGACTTAAGTGAATGTTTTCGTCCAAAAAAATATGTTTTAGATATGCGATGGCATAAAAAAAAGCGGATTGACGAGCTTGGTGTGTTACGACATCCAGCAGATGGCGAAGGTTGGAAACATTTAGACCGAGAATTTCCTTTATTTGCTTTGGATTCAAGAAATGTGCGGCTAGGATTATCTAGTGACGGATTCAACCCATTTGGGAATTTAAGTACCTCGTATAACGTTTGGCCTGTGACGATTGTTCCTACAATCTTCCGCCGTGGAAATGCATGAAAGAAACAAATTTTATCATGCTTTACTAATTCCTAGTCCAAAATCTCATGGAAAAGAGATGGATGTTTACTTATAACTGTTGATTGATGAATAGAAGGAATTATGAAATAATGGGGTTTGAACTTACGATTCCTATAAAGAAGAAGATTTTAAACTACATGTTGTTGTACTATGGACCATAAATGATTTTCCAGCGTATGTTGATTTATCTGTTTGGAGTTCGAAAGGTTATCAAACATGCCTTATTCGTAAGGAACAAACTTCTAGTGTTAGAATTAGAGGAAAAATTGCTTATACCGGACATCGACGATGCCTCCCAATGGATCATTGTTTGCGCAAAAGTAAACTTTTTAATAGGAAGCATAAACATTTTGAACCTTTAGAATCATGGGATGGAGAAGAGATCTTAGACCAATTAAGTACTATTAATTTTCCGGTACTTGGTAAACATCCTTCTAAACAGGTTAAGAAGAGGAAACAACTTGAAAACAATTGGAGGAAGAAGAGTATTTTCTTTGACCTTCCATATTGGTCAAAACTATTAGTACAACATAAGTTGGATGTCATGCACATTGAAAAAAACGTGTGCGAGAACTTGCTTGGAACCATATTGAATATTGAAGGAAAGACGAAATGCACGGTTAACGCTCGTTTGGACTCGCAAGATCTTAAAATTAGAAAAGATTTACACTTAAAGAAGCAAGGGGATAAGTTCGTTAAACCACATGCCACTAATACTTTGACAAGTGAAGAAAGATGGTGGAATTTTTTAGAAGGTTAGGTACTTCAAAGGCTCATGCGAGCAACAAAGCTAGACCAGAAGGTTGTATATGAGAAGAGTATGTGATGAACAAGTTTCTAAACTTATGTTCATCTTATTTCAGTGGGATGGAGACTAGGATAAATAGGCAGGAGAGAAATTACGATCATAATCCAAATATTGAAATATTTGGTGAGTATGAGGTATACAAACATAATGTTAGACCGTTTGGCAAGACATCGAATATCACCCTAAATCCAGTTGATATACAAAGGCTACATTGGTATATTTTAAATAATTGCGACGAAAATGAGTACTTTTCTTACATAAGTATTTTGAGCTAATTTGGATTGTTTTCTTTCGGTAGTTATGCCACATTAACTATAATTAATGTTTATTCATTTCATTTGTTGTAGTAAACATTTGGAGTTGATTCAACCAACTATAAGGACATCAGATGATATATATAAAAAACATGAATAAGAGTTTTATGACTGGTTTGAAAAAGTACTTGAAATACGCAAGAGTGGAAACAAGTGTGATGATCTTTACGCAATGGCTATGAGACCTAGTTCATTATTTCGATCGTATACAACTTATATAGTAAATGGAGTACGTTATACAACAATAATGAATGATGCGAGACATGTTAGACAAAATAGTGGAATAATGATTCATGGAGAAAATGGTAGTTCTAACGATTCAAACAATTATTACGGTGTACTTACTGAAGTATTAGAAGCATCATTTAGTTGTGCAAGAAAAGTCATGATATTTAGATGCGACTAGTATAGCACAGACAATAAAAAGGAAGATATCACACTCATTTGGGTTTAAGAACGATAAACACTTCACAATATTGGTATAAAAATAAGCCATTCATCCTTGTCAACCAAGCAAAACAAGTTTTTTATATCAACGATCTAAAACATGGAAAAGATTGAAAAGTTGTTCAACTAGTTTATAATAAAAGTTTATGGGATATCCTAGAAGTTGAAATAGGAAAGTTGTTGATGGACTGATTGATCAGGCTGAATGCATACAACATGAAGGCAGAAAGAGAGTGGACGAGTCTTTAGAAGATAACCAGTTGTTTAGGCTAGATATTATTGATTTGACAACATTCGATGAAGCGATGAATGATGAATAGCAAGATGGAAATCAATTCATTAATGATGACGACAAGGATGTTGAAATTATTGACACCTAAGTATTAGTTTTTTATTTCTTTTCCATTATTAGTGTTGCAGTTTTATGTTGGTTTGGTTACTTACGAAAACATATAATGCTAACTCTTGTAGGTTATCATTATGCCTGCTGGTTTGAGAAGTAGAGCAGACTCTTTGTTCGATGACACTGAAAATAAAGAATTCGTCCCTGCTACTTCTGATTCGAGTCATGAAACTGGAGGTAATCAGTTTATGAACGATGTTACTCTACGTTCTATTTTTTCAGTCATTTACTAACATTTGTGAAACAGCTAGTAGTACCTTGACCGGTCGCTCTCGTGAACATTCTAGGGGAGAACTATTGAATAAGAGAGCGGGAAAGGAAGGAAGAATACAGGTTGAATTCAGTGAAAGAAATAAGAAGGCAATATGGAAAGAAACCAACACTGTCAGCAATCAGATAGGCGTACTTGCACGAGAGTAGTTTCTTGTTCGTGTATAGGATTGGTCAGAGATTACTAAGGTCGATATTGAACTCGTGAAGCAAAAACTATTGGTAAAAATCTTATTTAGTTTTCTGTTTTATACTATAGATTTTTAACTAAATTTCAATGGCTAACTGCATTTCAATGAATATTAAAACTCCAAAGACACATTTCGAACTGGATTTGGATAAACCCACCGTTAGCTTGACTATCAAGAGTATGATGCGGAATATCCTGAAGGACCATAGGTACAAAATGTACAAACACTACAGGTATGTTGTATGAACAAACAATTTTTTTGTTTAGTATACATTTCAATTTATTTTAACTAGTTTAGTTTGTTCTTTTAGGAATACGCCTTCAGAGGAGCGACGCAATAAACTCGATCATAGGGTAACTGATATCAGAGACTGGGAGTACCTCTGCACTCCATGGGAGTCAGAGGAATGGCAGGCTAAGACTGAGAGAGGCAAGAAAGCACGGGCAGATTTTCCTTACAATCATCACGCCAGTCCATTTTCATTCGCGAAAATCGTGGAAGATGTATGTCTTTATTTACTTTCTTTCCATTAATGTATTTCCTATGCAATAATTATGAAAATAATTTATTATGTTTATGAATGTAGAAAATGGTAGAGGGATAAGAATAGATAGGTCCAATCGAAGTCTTCAAGGCTATGTGCTATAAAGTGCACGATAATGAAGCTGAAGGTCGTTGATTAGTGAACAAGAAAAGGAGTCAAATGTAAGTTCATTATCTACTTAACATAAATGACTTTTAATGCTTTAATTTATATATAATTTTATGATTCTATTTATCCAGGAGAAGATGATAAAATTACGGGATGAATCAATTGCAACTGGAACGTCTCTAACCCAACAAGAAATATGTGAACAAGTGTTAGGTAAGCGTACAGACGGAAGTAAGAGCGCTACCTACTTGCCACCAGAAAGAAGATGAAGATCTGCCTCTTCAGTTTCAAAAGGTTCTGCTGCCTCAACACAACGTGAGATGGCCGAGAGAATGGTTGTTGTATCTGCTGATAACATACAACTACGTGAAGAACTAACTCAAATGAGTAAAGACCAAGCTAGGATAAGAGAGCAACAACAAAGGATGAATGAAACACAAACAATTCTTCAGGCCCAACTAGTCGAGGTTTTGAAAAGGCTTGACGGTGGTGGCTCGTCATCCAAGTAAAAAGGTAACGTTCTTGCTTCAATTTTTAAATGTTGTTTAAGAACTTGTTTAAATTTTGTTTCGACTATCCTGTAGTAAAGATAGCCACTATTTTTGAATATATGTTCTTACAGGTTTAAAATCTTTGGGTAAATTCAAAATACGCTGTCATGCTGCCAAAATTTCTATAAATAATTTAGTTTATATTATGTTCTCGATATTCAAGTTTTTCTATTAAAACTTCTAACATTCATATTATTCTAGCTTATTATAGGTCAAAGTGGACTGCACATGCATGCATGTCATCTCAGTTGTGTTATCTCGCTTTGAAAGTTGTAAACATTTTCTTACATTTCATTTCTAGGATATTTTTTTAACATTACTTTATTTATATTTTATTTGAACATTTTATTTGTATTGAATGTTTATATTGATGGAAATGTTAAGTGTTTGGATTCTGTTTATGTCTTTGGATTTTGAAGTTATATTTTCATTTAAAAAACAGAATCACAAACTAATTCATTAAAAAAATTACAAACTAATTGATTAAAAATAAAAACAGAATCACCTAAGGCGACGGAAGAGCTCTGTCGCCCTAGGTGTCTATGGCGACAGAGACATTAGACACCTAAGGCGACAGAGACATACTCCGTCGCCTTAGACACCTAAAACAAGATCACTTAAGGCAAGAGAAGATCTATGTCGCCTTAGAGACCTAAGGCGATAGAGACAACCTCGGTCGCCTTAGGTGTCTAAGGCAACAGAAGCACTCTTCCGTCGGCTTAGGTCTCCCCGATCGCCGATGGGGACCAAAAATGGGACGAAATACTTTTTGTATTGCTTTAGGCTAAGATGACGAGGTTAAGAGAACGAAACATTTTTCGTCCCCTTAGGCTAAGGCGATGGAATTTCATGCTTAAGGCGACAGAAAGTTCTTTCGCCTTAGGCATTATTCTTGTAGTGTGGTTATGAATAATTAAAGACTAAGAAGTACTTATTAAGATAGAGAGATTAATTGACTTGTGTTAAAAAGTACTCGTTTGGATAGAGTGATTATGAGTTGATAGTAATAGTTATAAAGTGGTTATGAAAAAATAGAAAAGGCTTGTTTGAATATAAAGCAAGAAGTGAAATGCTTGTTTAAATAGAAGGTATAAAATGGTTGAGACAAGAAGAACTTTGTTTAAAAAAGTGATTAGTAACTCCACTACGAAAAATTATATGTAACATACATATACCATAAAAGAAAAATGGCAGGAACAATTATAAAGTGTATATAAAAGAAGAAAGTCACTCAACGGTAGAGGGTGTACATGGATTGAGTTGGTTCGGGTCGAGGGAAACTTTTGGACCAACCCAAAATTTTGGGTTGGTCAATTTCTTAACCCAACCCAACCAATTTATAGACATAACCCAACCAAACCCAACCCATTTGTGGACATAATCCAACCCAACCTTATTCACTAACCTATACTATCTTATATGTTTAAGCAACAAATGTATATATTTTCGGATTCGATTGATTAAGTCAATGGGTCGTTTTTGTTTTAAATTTTTTTTAAAAAAATCTACGTAACAATATTAATTAATCATTAAAATTCAATTTATACCATTATATATATTATAAAGATTATGTAAAAGATTTTTAGAGAGCAAAAAATTTAAAGATAATAATAAAATAAATAAATGCATATATAATTATGTCATAGGTAAATAAATCTTTTTTAAATCAATAATAAATTCATGTTAGGTTAAAACCAATTAATTCTAGGTTAACCCAATAACCAACCTAACCCATAATTTTTCATTTATTTGAACCCAACTCAATCCAAATAAGTTGAAAATCGAACCCAACCCGTAAAATTGGGTTGGGTTGGTTTGGGTTATTCGGGTTCTTTGAAAACCCCTACTTGACAGAGCCTTTAGTTTTCTTAACTAAGTTTATAAAGTTGGTTTAATGTTTAAATCGGTCTCTAAATTAAAATTGTGAGACTTATACTAAAAATATTTATAAAGAAAGAACATTCGAATTTTGAAGAAATCACACAAAAAACTTTGGGAGAAACTCATTTATAATCACCCACTAATGTATTTAGGAATGTGATTCGTCATAGAAGTTAAGCCCAATAGAGAAGCCCAAGACATTAGGCCACCTTCCTGAAAGTTCTTCTGTTATGCCAAATAGACAAAACCGTGGAGGACAGCATGGTTCAAATAACTATTCTTGGGGAGGAAATAACCAAGGTGGACGTGGTCGAGGTGGACGAGGTTCTACCAATGTTTTCAAAAATACAGTTCTGAAACTAACCCTCCTGCAAACTTTGTGGAAGAACTTATTTTCCAAGTTTGTGGTGAATCTGGGCATTGTGGATTTGACTGATACAAGTGTTTCAACCGATATTTTAATCCTCTTTCAAATGTTAGGAACAATACTAATAAACACACCAACCCGTCTACTTTTGTTGATGCTCAAGCTATTCAAGCTACACAAGCAACTTTGTCGGACCCACCATGATATGCCGACACTGGCGCTACAAATCATGTAGCTGCTTACTATGGTGTTCTTGCTAACCCTACTAAATGTAGAGGTAACATATTGTTGCTGGTAGTGGTGATTTCTTACAAATTGAATCGATTGGAAACTCTTGTCTAAAGAATGCATTACATAAACTAAAATTAGATGGTATGCTATTTGTTCCTGATATTGCTAAGAATCTGATTAGCATCTCTAAACTGGATTAGGATAATATTGCTTATATTGAGTTTCATGACAGTTGTTGTTTTGTCGAGGACAAGGCAACGAGAGTAGCTCTATTGAAAAAAGTGCTTAAAGATGGCTTTACTACTTGGAGGAAGGCAGTGTGACACCGAAAAATGTCTCATCAACGTCAACAATGAATATAAACAAACCATAAGTGTCTCTCATGTTTGTTTTACCTTTACCTAGTGTTCATGTTGATGTTCCTTTTTCAATTTGGCACAAGTGTCTTGGTCACCCATCCTTAAAACAGGATAGCGATGCTCTTCTTCCCTTTCAACATTTTATTGGGGTTTTGAAGACTCAATATGAAGCATCTATGCATATCTTTCAATCTGATAATGGATGAGAATTTGTTCGCATTCATCAGCTATGTAGTACGATGAGCGTTCACACTACAAGAAAATTGCTCTTCCGCGATGAGAGAATCAGCGATAGAGGAAAAATATGTCGCTTTTGACTAGCAAATGCGACAGAAACAAACACTGTTGCATTTGCCTCAGGCTAATGTGACAGAGTAGGTGATCTGTCGCTTTATCTAAGAAAGACGACGATAGAAGAAAAGGTATGTCGCCTTCTCTCAAGACAAAGGCGACAGAAAGCTGACTCTGTCACCTTTGCATGAAAGAAAAAATTTGAAATCGAGCAACGGCGACAGACTCAGCAATCTGTGGCCTTTGCTCGCTATTTTCCCCCCAAAACCAATTGGGCTTCATCGACAAAACCGCTACTCTATCGCTGAAGCCCAATCATTTATTATTTTTTATTGAGAAATTATGACAGAGTAGCGGTTATGTTGCCTTTGCCTGATATTTTTCCCCCAAAACCAATTTTGGGCGGAAAATGATGAGGCTTCAGTGACAGAACCGCTACTCTGTCGCCAAAGTCTGACCGTTTAGTATTTTTTTATTGGGAAATGTGACGAAGCCTTATTCCATCACATTTGCCCCCGGTTAAAGAATGCATAACTCTTCATTTCCTCTCCGTTTCTCCGTTTCATCTTCAATTTTCTCTCAAAATCTCTCAAATCTTCAACCCATTTCGCCGCCGCTTTCACCGGAAACCGCTGCCGATCTCTCATTTCTCAACCGGCACCTCCATCTCTCTTCAAAAGGTAAGATTATGTGTTTATTTCATTAAAATTCATATGAACTGCGGTTAAATTCGTTTCAAATTATAGATTATGTGTTTTATTTTGTTAGATTATGAATAAAATTAGTTTATTCCTTAAAAATTAGGTTTTTGTTGATACTTTTTGGAATTAGGCTTTATATTTTTGTTTTAGTTTAGTTTATACAATTAGGTTTTATTTTATAGTTTTTGAAATTAGGTTTTAGGTTTTGTTTTAGTTTATTTTTTAGAATTAGGTTTTTGTTTATAGTTTTTGGAATTAAGCTCTAGGTTTTGTTTTGATTTAGATTTTAGAATTATGTTTTTGTTTTTAGTTTTTAGAATTATGTTTTCATTTATAGTTTTTACAATTAGGTTTTAGGTTTTTGTTTTAGTTTTGTTTTTAGAATTACGTTTTCGTTTTTATTTCTTACAATTAGGTTTTTTTATTAGAATTACGTTTCTGTTTTTATTTCTTAGAATTAGGTTTTAGTTTTTTGTTTTTAAAATTAGGCTTTAGTTTAATTTTCATTTAGTTTGAAGTTTTTAGTTTCTAGTTTTACGATTACGAATAATTAGTTAATAGTTTGTCAAATTAGGTTTCTTTTTTTAGAATTAGGTTCTAGTTTGTTTTTTTTTAGAATTATGCTTTAGTTTAATTTTCATTTAGTTTGAAGTTTTTAGTGTCTAGTTTTACTATTACGAATAATTAGTTAATAGTTTTTCGAATTAGGTTTTTATTTTTAGTTTTTAGAATTAGGTTTTAGTTTTATTTAGTTTATAGTTTCAGATTAGGAATTAGGTATTAGTTTTTTTGTTTTAAGACTATGAATTAGCTTTTTCGTTTTTAGTTTTTAGTTTTTAATTTTAAGTTTTAGTTTTTAGATAAATTAATGTAGCACAAACTAATAAATTTGTTTACACAAATCATATGTAGGATTGTTCGTTCAAACAACAAAAAGAGTGGTTACATTAATTTTGAAGAAAATATGAATAAGCATTGGGTTAGAAATATGAACAAATTATCCTCTGAATACGCCAAAAGTGTTAAACAGTTTAGGATTGTCTAAGAATCACGTGAATCGTGTCGGTCTACTTAGATGTCCTTGTAAGAAATGCATGAATAATAAGAACGTGTGGGTTAGAAATATGAACAAATTATCCTCTGAATATTGAAGACGTGTGGATTTATCTTGATTAGAACGTCAAAGATGGAGAGAGTTAGACTTTAGCCGAATAAGGGATCAACGAACCAATATTCATGAGTCCGTTGATCACAACAATGCCGACGCAGACATAATTGAAATGTTAAATGATATCAATCACGAGAGTATTGAAACATAAGATGTCGTTGAAAATGACCAGACATTTGAAATTAATAATCCAAGCATTGGTCGGGAAAGAGATCGAATGAGAAAAATGGAAAAAATAATGAAGGAAACGTGTGAACAATTGTTCCCTTGATGTACGAGATTCTCTTCGTTACACTTTTTGGTCAAGCTTATGTACTTGAAGGTCACTAACAAGTGGAGTGACAAATCATTCGATGAGCGGTTGAAGTTCTTGAACAATGTATTTTCTGAAGTTAATCCATGCATAGCTGGTTCATTTTACGAAGCAAAACGCAAATTGCGTGATTTAGAATTAACTTATGATGCAATACACGCTTGCGAGTATGATTGCATACTTTATAGGAATGAGTATAAAGACCTTGATTGGTGTCTGATATGTGATGAGCCTCGATATAAGGTAATAACATAGAAATGGACAAAAAATCCGCATAAAGTGTTGCGTCACTTTTCATTAATTCCAAGACTTAGGCAAATGTTTGCGTCGAAACAAAACGCTTCAGATATGAGATGACATAAAGAGAAGCGTATTGAAGAGTCATAAGTATTAAGACATCCAACCGATGTTGAAGGATGGAAACGTTTAGATCGAATTTCTTGACTTCGCTTAGATTCTCGAAATGTGCGCCTTAGATTATCTTTCGACGGATTCAACCTCATCGGGAATATGAGTACTTCGTATTCCATTTGGCCAGTCATAATTGTACCATACAATCTTCCACTGTGGAAATGCATAAAGAAAACTAAGTTCATCATGTCTTTGCTCATTCCTGGTCCGAAATCTCCTGGGAAAGAGATTGATGTTTACTTACAACCTTTAATTGAAGAATTGAAGGAATTATGGAGTAATGAGGTTCCCACGTACAACGCTTTCAAATAAGAAGAATTCAAACTCCATGATGCTATCTTGTGGACTATAAATGATTTCCTAGCTTACGTCAATTTATCGGGATGGAGTACGAAAGGCTATCAAGCATGTCTTGTTTGTAAGGAACAAACGTCGAGTCATTCTTGGCGTAAAAGTAAACTTTTTAATGGGAAGTCTGAACTTTTTGAACCGCTTGAATCATGGGATGGGGAAGAGTTTTAAGTAAACATCTATCAAAACAAGTTAAGAAAAGGAAACAAAGCATAGATAACAATTGGAGGAAGAAAAGTATATTGTTCGAGCTACCATACTGGTCAAAATTATTAATACGACATAAGTTAGATGTGATGCACATTGAAAAAAATGTGTGCGACAACTTTCTTGGAACCATATTGAATATTGAAAGAAAGATTAAAGACACGTTTAATACTCGATTGGACTTGCAAGATCTTAAAATACGAAGAGATTTACTCTTAAAGAGGTTGGGTGACAAGTTAGTGAAGCCGCACACCACTTATATTGTAACAAGTCAAGAGAGATTGAAATTTTTAAACTTCATAAAATCAGTTAAATTTCCTAATGGATTTGGATCAAACATTTCTCGATGTGTCAGTTTGAATGAAGGAAAAATGAATAGTTTGAAAACACACGACTGACACATTTTGCTACAACGACTAATCCCCGTTGATGTTCGAAAATATTTACCGAAGGATTAAGTACTACTATTACTGAGTTATGTGGTTACTTCTCAGATTTATGTTCGAAAACGTTACGTGTAAGTGAGTTGGATCACCTACAAAATGACATAATAATAACTCTTTGCAAATTGGAAAAAAACTTCCCCCAATATTTTTCGACATAATGGTTCACTTGGTTGTTCACTTGCAGTATGAATGTAAGGTTGTTGGACCAGTTAACTACAGTTGGATGTGCCCTTTTGAATTTTAGGTACTCTTAAGGCTCATGTAAGAAACAAAGGGAGGGTAGAAGGTTGTATAACAGAAGAATATGTGATGAATGAGTTTTTAAACTACTGTTCGTCATATTTTAACGAGATGGAGACTAAGCTTAATGGAACGAATAGGAATGAAGATACTAATCGAAATATCGAAATATTTGGTGAGTTTGAGGTCTACAGACAAAATGTTCGTCCATTATGCATGGCTGCAAATATGACGTTCAATCCATTTGAATAAGAAGAGATTGCATTGGTATATTCTAAATAATTGTGATGAAATACGTACTTATTTGCGCCAACATCTACAATTGATTCGACCAACTATTCGAACATCCGATGATTTATATAAAAAACACGAATAAGAGTTCTCTGAGTGGTTTAAAAAAAGTTCTTCAATTGCAAAAGAATGACAATAAGTGTAATGATTTATACGCAATGGCTATGAGACCTAATTCACTTTACCACTCGTATACAACTTGTATAGTGAATAAAGTTCGTTATAAGAGAATCACGAATGATGTTGGTCATGTTACACAAAATAATGGCATACTAGTTGAAGGTGATGGTGATAATTCTGATGGCTTGAACAACTTTTACAATGTACTTACTAAAGTCTTAGAAGCTTTAGTCGTGAGTGCGAGAAAAGTGATGATGTTCAGATGTGACTGGTTCAACACTAAAAAAAACGAAAGGAAGATATCAAAGTCATTTTAGGATAAGAACGATCAATACATCACAATACTAGTTTAAATAAGAGTCATTCATCCTAGCTAACAAAGCGAAACAAATTTTCTATCTAGATGATCTGAAACATGGAAAAGATTGGAAAGTTGTGCAGCTAGTCTCTAAGAAACGTTTGTGGGATGTCCTTGAGTTCAAAAATAATGAAGTTGAAGAAGGACTAATTGATCGACCCGAATGCATAGTAATTAAAGGCAGAAATAGAGTGGACGAGTATTTAGAAGACAATTTGATATGTCAGTTCGATGTTGAGCTAACAATAATGGAGCAATCTATGAATGATGATGAAGAAGATGAAAATAGATTAATTAATGACGAAGACCAGGATGATGGCGTCAATAGTAATGATGAAGATAATTAAGTGTTAGTTTAATTGTTTATTTCATTATGTATACATTATGTAAATTTGACTTATGAAAACACTACTTTTAATAATTGCAGGTTATCATTATGCCTAATTCGAGACATCTTACTGACTCGGTTTTTGACGAAACTGAAGATAGTACGGACGGAGCTTGATTACAAACCTGCTACAGTCGCTACTCAATTTGGTACTCAAGTTGGAGGTAAGATCGAGTTCTTATAAATTTTATATATGACGTTAAAATGTTCCGATCTCATAGTTCAATTTTTGGATGTAGGTAGTAGTAGCAGTAGTACAACACGATACCGAGGACCTTCGAAGGGTGAAAACTTGAACAAAAGGGTCGCTAAGGAGGGACAGCTAAAAGTTCAATTCAGTAAAGAGAACAAGAAGGTTGTTGGAAAGAACGTCAACGCATTGAGCAACCAGGTCAAAGTACTGGTTCGACAGTCCTTTCCTGTGAAGGTAGTAGATTGGTCACAAATTACTCCAACAAAAAGGAATTTGTTAAACAAAACATCCTGGTAATTAATCCTTACATTTACATTGAAGTATTCAATGCACTTAATGATACTAATTGCATGTGTTTACACCCCTTGAAAGACTCACTTCGACCTCGATTTGGATAATAAGCTTATAAGCAATGTAATCGAGGAAATGATGAAATCTCGGTTGAATGATCATAGATACACCTTATACATACATTTTTGGTATGTTATATACTAAAATATATCTATTTTATTATGTAATCTTTTTAGTAAATGAAGTTAACTTTTTTTCCTCTTGTTTTAGTAAACAACTAGTGGAAGAACGAATGAATATGCCCCACTGTACTATAAGCGACATCGAAGACTGTCACTACTTGTGCAACAAGTGGGTGTCTCAGCAATGGGAAGCCAAACACAAACGGGGAGTTAAAGCAAGAGCCGCCCTGCCGTACAACCATCAAGCGGGGCCTATATCCTTCGTATCTATTATCGAAGAGGTACGAACCTCTTCTTTCTTTCTTAATACGTGTTCATAATTGATTTCTTCAATATTAACTTCATAATAATTACCATTTTTGAATTTAGAGAGTTGCTTATGGACAAGATCCCATTGGTCCCGTCGACGCATTCAAGGCATTTTGTTGCAAAGATGCAAATGGTGAATGGATTAATGACGAAGTGAGGGAGAGATATGTAAGTTATGAACTTAATTATTAAATTAAAGTAATTTTATTTTAGGGGCGCCACTAACATAAAGTTATTTCTTTTTTATGTAGGAGAAGTTCGATGCATTAAGATAATCGTCCATTGCATCAGGGACCCCATTAACATAGGAAGCAATATGCGGAACTGTGTTAGGAAAGCGAGCGGACAGTATAGGAGGCACGACGTATTTGCCTCTGAAAAAGGAGGAATAACATCTTCTTCCTCTTCAACTAGCAGTGCTTCTCAACGAGATCTTGAAATTGAGAGGCTATTATTGGAGAACATGCAAGTGAAGGAACAGGTCAAGGAGTTGTCAGGACATGATAATAGCCAACAAAGAAAGGTTGAACGCCACACTAGTGGCAATGTAGAGGATGCTCGGGCACGGGGGCGGTGCTGAACCATTTAAATGAAAGGTACACAATATTCCCAACTTAACTTAACTTTCTTTTCACATAAGTCCTAAGAATGATGGCTATCCTGCAACAAAGTTAGCCATCATTCGAACATCGTTTCTATGAATTATGTTTCATGGCTATCTTGTAGCAAAGATATCTACTAATTGAACTGCTTTTGACATGTTTTATTTTTGGTAACATGAAAATACGCAGTTATGTTGTGCGATTTTCTTTAGAATTGAATTCTTTAAGTTTTTCAAACTCTAATTCAAATTCTTGTTTATTGCAGAGATATGATGAGTTTGTTGGACCAGCACAAGGAAGGACTCGTTCGACGTCTACCAATTCATCATTCTCTATAGGGATAGTTCTTCCTCTTTCGGTTAGGGTCGTTCTATATTTTCCTTTCACTGTTCCTGTTATGGATTGTATTAAGATTTTGTCATTATGTTATGAATTCTATCTACTTCTATCTACTTCTAAATGAATACTATTATTTCATTTTCATTATTAATGTTTTAGAATTTGTTTTTATAATTTGAATGTTCAAATGACTCAAACATTTCCAATTAAAGACATAATTTTTAAGGATTTGAAACAATTACCAACTATTTTAAAATATTTATCGAAAAAACTAAAATAAAGAGCAAATGCGGCGGAGGTTGCATCGTCGCATTTTCCTACCAAATGCGACGAAGACCAACCTCCATCGTGTTTGCTCTCTATAGTGACAGAGTAATACTCGGTCGCTGGTGGTAGGCAAAAGCGACAGAGGCGCCCTTCCTCGCCTTTGCCTTCTACGCCATTAGAGAAGACTTATGTCGCTCGTGAAGAGAAAATCCGACAAAAGCAAAGCCTTCGTCATATTTGGCTTCACCAACGAGGCAAATGAGATGAAACTGGCGACGCAAAGCTCTTCGTCGCCGAAGCCAAATTAATGCGACGAAATTTGACCCATTTGGCAAGAGAATTCTTCGATGCCGAATGGGTCATTCCTTGAAGTGTCAATCTCAGTATTCACGTTCTAATACGTTCGATGCGGAAGGGGTCATTTCTTGCGCATTCTCACTTGCCTCTCATGTATTGGCTTGATGCATTTTAGTTTGCAGTTTTGTTAATCAATAATTTACCTATTGTTCCTCTTCATGGCCAAACACCAAATCAAATTCTTCATCAAAAATCCATGATTACTCCTCTCTACGTACATATGGTTGTGCATGCTATCCTAATTTGTGTCTTTATCACCAACATAAATTTTCATTTCATTCTACCAAATGCACTTATCTTAGACCAAGTTCTTTTTATAAAGGTCATATGTGTCTACGACTTGATGTATGTCTCTTTATCTCTCGCCATGCAATATTTGATGAGACTGACTTTCCTTTCTAAACATATTCTAATATTACTCTTCTGCGTTCCATTGTGTCATCCACGAACACCTCTATTTTCTAACTTGACTGGCCTAGTAATTTTTCTGTTTCTCCAAGTGAAATAATTCCTCCAACAAACTTCCCACACGAATTTACCAATGCTATCTGTCCATATGAAAACACTCCACTGCCATCAAGCCCTTCCATTATCACCCCTCTTGTCCACAACCTGAAGAATCGGCTTTGCCAATCGATTCTCCTCTTAGCTTTAGTTCGTCCTCATCTGCTAAACAAAGTTTGAACCATGCTTCAGCTCCATCTGTGATTTCGCTATCATTGATTAAACCACCACCACCCTCACATATATCTTATCCTATGATCACCAGGGCAAAGGCCAGGATTTTAAAACACAAATTTCTTGTTACAACCAAACGTGACTAGAGCATTACAGAACTTACACGGATCAAAGATGTGATTGTCAGTCCTTTATGGAAAAATGCCATGGAAGAGGGATTATCGGCCTTGAAGAAAAATAGAACATAGATTTTAGTTCCACCACACAACAATTACAATATTATTTGTAGCAAGTGGGTATATCGAATCAAGCATTCGCCTATTGGAGAAATTCAGCGATACAAAGCCAGGTTAGTGGTTAAGGGATTCCATAAATATGAAGGTATTGATTTCTTTGAGACATTTAGTCCAGTCATCAAGACCTCTACAATCCGGGTAGTTCTCAGCATTGTTGTCTCAAGCAATCGGACTATTGAACAGTTGAATTTTAACAATGTCTTTTTTAATGGAAAACTTGATGAAACTATCTATATGAGTCAACCCGCTGGCTATAATGAATCTCAGTATCTTTACTATGTTTGCAAGCCAAAAAGAGCAATCTATGGCCTCAAGAAAACACCACGGGCTTGGAATAATACTTCAAAGTTGTTGTCTTCTCATAGGGATTCACTATTTCCTAGTAGAATAATTCACTGTTTGTATATAACTCTGCTTCAATTGTTATAGTTCTATTAGTATACGTTGATGATGTGATATTAACAGGCAATAATCCATAGGCTATTCGCAGATTAACCGCTAAACTGGATTCACAATTTGCTCTTTAAGACCTTGGCAAACTTCACTACTATCTGGGGTTTCAAATCTTCTATCTGGATTGGACCATGCTTACACAGTCACAATACATTGATGATCTTCTCAGTAAAATTGATCTCATTGATCTAAAACCTGCTCATTCTCCTAGTATCACGGGTAAATACCAATATGTGTATGAAGGTACACCCCTTGACAATCCTTTTATCTATTGCAGTACCATTGGAGCCCTTCAATATCTGATAAATACAAGACCCGACTTGTCATATATTGTTAATCATCCCAGCTAGTATCTTAAAAATCCCACAAATGTCCATTGGCAGGCAGTAAAGAGAGTATTGCAGTATATTAGTGGTATCAAAGATCATGGTTTATTATTCAACAATCTTCAACACACAATATCTCGGCCTACTCTGATATTGTTGACTGGGCTGGTAACATTGATGACAAACATTCGGTTGTAGTATACTGTGTTTTTTTTTATCCAATCTTGTTTCTTGGTCCTCCAAAAAGCAGAATGTGGTGGCTAGATCTAGCACTTAATTAGAGTATGGAGCTCTTGCTCATGCTTTAGCTGAAATTGTATGGTTAAAGCAGCTCTTGACTAAGCTAAAATTTGTATTTGTTCTTCTCAATGCTCCACTCTATTATGTGACAATTTAAGTGACAATTCCTTGGCCTCTAATCCTGTCTTTCATGTCAGAACAAAACACATTGAAATAGATGCACATAAGCAAGTTCTTGTTGGAAAAATCAAAATTTAATATATACCATCTGCTGATCAAGTTGCTGAGTGTCTCACAAAGTCACTTTCACATTCCCAATTTTATTTGCTTCGGTCCAAACTTGGTGTATTAGAATTACCCATTCGTCTGAGGGGGAATATTCAGGAATGTGATTCATCACAACAGTCAAGCACAATAGAGAAGCCCAAGTGTGCAGCCCCATTCTGCTGAATCCGTGAGAGCAAGGCCACGTTCCTGAAGGTTCTTCAATTATGTCACTTTCTTACCATTTATTCCTTCTCCGATGGATTGCCTCCAAGTGTTGTCATCTCATTTACACAAAATATTATTATTATCTTTTTTTATTATTATTGAAATACTCTGTATATAAGAAATGGGTCATTAACCTTTGTATTGTTTGTGAAAACAAAGTAATACCAAACCCTTCTTTGAAAATTCATCGCAAATGTTATTTTAATGAACATTGGATGTATTAGCCAGCAAAAATAATAGCTCTTACGACAACAATATATCTTCGATGGCTAAGATATTATGTTTCTGAGTTTTCAAATTTAAATTTGATAAATTCACTAACTTTCAGTTTTGTGTCTAATATTCATAAACCTATTAAACACAAAAGTAAAGGTTTAATAGCCTATCAAACATAAAGTTCAACTATATTTAAAAAAAAAGCAATCTTATATTTATTAACTTATAACTTCAAAAAACAGTCAAGAATTACGTAGCTTTTAGGAAAATTATTACACATAACAACTTGTCATTCAATAGCTTTAAAAAAAATAAAAGTTTATAGCATATTTTCATTCATTTTTTAAAATTTTCAATTTTTTCTTTTTTCAACAAATTGATTGAACCTATCATAAAATTGGTTGAGTCTTTCAATTTAATTAGTGATTGATAACTATCATATGAACTATTGATTAAAAACTATCCTTGAATTGATTGAAATGAAAATATTTTGATTATTTTTCATTTTCCTTGTATATAAAAATATTTTTATAATTTTGTCATACATGAAATTTAAAAAACTTTATTTTACATGAATTAGAGATTAAACTCATATTTCAACTAACATGAATTAGAGATTAATTTGTTTAACTGAGGACGAAAGGGCCTGCAAAAAAGCGAAATTAGAACACACTGGTGTGGTGTGAGTCACAGGGCCTCCGATGCGTAAGTCAGAAATGGAATTTAGGAGAATAATTTAGAATACTAGGAATGGCTTAAGAACACTTAGCTTAGGATCCGTCTCTTGAAAGGGAGAAATGACTTGACTTTTATAGCAACCGGTCTCGTAATCGATGCAGCTCACTTATGGCGATATAATGACCGGCCGTTAGAAACGTCCATCATTAAGCCGAGTATGAATACCGACGTAACTTCTGACTACCCTTTAGAGGTGTAAGGGTCTTGATTCTAGACTTGGTCTACTCTTCGGAGAGTTTTGACCTCCACGACCGACCCCATCAGGCCGACCCACTTGTTGTAACGAGCGACGCCACGGGGTGCAGCGCCTCCATATGTTACTTGGAATCGGTTAACTCTTCGGAGAGTCCTGACCTCCACGACCAATCCACTCGAATTGACCTACTCGTTGTAACGGGTGACACCACGGGGTGCACCGCCTCCAAACGTTACTTAGACTCGATCGACTCTTCGGAGTGTCCTGACCTCCACGACCATCCACTCAGATTGACCTACTCGTTGTTGGACCCGAGAAGGGTGAGGCTTCAAGGGCCGACCCTGGGGGGTCAAGACCTTCCTTGGCCAACCCCCGGGGGTCGGCAATGGACTTGGGTGACCCTTGGGGGTCGAGGCTTCCATTTGTCCTTCGTGCGAGTCCTAACCTCTTCTGAGTCTTTCGGGATATTTTTGGCTTGCAACATTACCCCCATTCTTCATTTTCGAACTTGCCGGATTTTGGAGAGTAGTTTAGCCACTTGCTTCTTTTTCAAAGTTTCGGAATGCTAAAAATTTACCTTCTTGTAATTTATGGAAGTATTTCCTTGAAAACTACTAAGGCCATATTCTTTTTCAATAATATCTTTTCCTAAATAATATTCAAACGAATAAAATTTTAAGGTTATGGGAAATATTTATTCTAAGAATAATTATATTAAAATGGCCATATTCTTATTTTTAAGAATATCTTTTCCAAGATAATATTTTTATTCAATGAAAAATCACCCTCTCTTTTTAAGAAAATATTTATCCTTTAGAGATTTTCCATAACCTAACTTTTCCATAAAAACTCCCTTCCAAAACTATTCCCTCCTTTTTACCCTACTTTGGCCGAAAACTGCCTCTCACTAGGCTATGATTTTTTATTTTTCCAAAGTGTGGGAGGAGACTTGCTTTGCGTTTTGGATATTTGGAAAGCATCCGTCGCGCCCTACTTTTTCGGTACGTACTCTCCTTTTTCCGACTTCATGCTAACGGTTAAGCATATTTCTGAAAATTCCACCTATATTTAGGCACTTTTTTCAATTTTTTGCCTGTTATGCATGTATACACGAATATTTAGGATTATTTAGGCTCTCTTTTCAAAGACTCGCCCATTAGAGTATTTTTCCGAAATTATAGGCTACTTAGGTGATTTTTATAAAAGTTTTGCCCGTTTAACTTCCTTTCAAAAAATTTAGGCTACTTAGGCGCTTTTTTATAAAAGTCTCGCCCGCCCAATCATTTGTTGAAAGTGGTAGGTTACTTAGGCACCTTTAAAAAGTCTTGCCTTTTTCACCGCTTTTTGAAACTTTTAGGCTACTTAGGCACTTTTTGTGAAAGCCTTGCCCGTTTAGCCGTTTATTGAATTTCGTAGGGTACTTAGGCTCTCTTTGTTAGAAACTTGCCTTTTCCCTAACTTAGTTATTTGCAGACTACTCCTTACTTTGGCCGTCATGGACCCCTCGTCCGATTATAAGCTCGAATCTCTTCACCCTCCGGCTACCTCCTCGCTTAAGAGGACTCGGCGGAGAGCCCTGGCGATGGGGTCGCGATCTCAAATGGCTAAGTCCATTTTTACTCATAAGAACCTAGATCACCTTAGGACACAGTTCCTTATTCCTGCTGAGATCACCCTTCGGCTTCCGCTGGCTTCGGAGACATATGTCCATCCTTCTCTAAGCGAGGTGGCCCTTTACACCACCATGTTTGACAGAGGAGTTCGGCTTCCCCTTATATAGTCTCTTCAAGAGTTATTAGGTATGGCCGGGCTGGCTCCAGCGCAGCTGGCTCCCAATGCTTGAAATGTCTTCTTCGGTGTTGACAGCTTTTGGATATACACCGGCTTCGAGGGTCCCTTCAGTGCCAGAGACCTTCTCTCACTTTACTGCTTCTGCCAGCATCCCGACGTCACCATGGGCTGCTACCTTACCCCTAAGAGCAAACTTTCTCCTTTTGTGGCGTGCCCCAACTTTCAGAAAGGGTGGAAAGAGCGCTGGTTCTTCGCTGGAGGACCTTGGGCGGCCCTAGGCGCCGAAGCTTCGTTGGCAATTCCCACTGCCTTCGAAACATATGGTATACTTTCTTTCGCCTCGGCTTATCTATCTTTTGGCACCTTGCTAACATTTTGTGTTGTTCATAGTGCACAGGAAACTAAATCCTCGCTCTCGGGTAATGAAGTTTTACGAGGTCGTTTTGACCTACCCCGAGGAGGTCACTCGCAGCGTACAGTACCAGCCAATTCTAACTCGGAGTCACCCGTCGCGCAGGAGGGATCCACTTCAGGTATACAACTTACTTTTTCTTCTAACTTAGCATGCCTTGAATACTGGAAACATAAGTTAACGTCTTTTACCTTGTTTAGCCGCCATGGATTACGAGCCTTCGTTGAGGCGCCCCTTTGATGCAGTTCTCGCTCCCTTTCTAGGCCTCCAACCGATGACACGGTGGACCTCACTTCGGAGGGCTGCTCTTGGAGACGATGGAGATCTTCCTTTTCCTGAAGTCCTAGAGGACTTGGATGTTAGGTCTGATCCGGAGTTTGACGGACCCAACCTCGAATTTGACCATGTCCCTTCTCTGGTTCGGACTAGCTCGTGCAGGCCTCAGACGCCTTTACACAGCTTTCCCCCTGGATTCCACTCGTACCTTTTGTCAGGGTCGCACCGTCCTATTTTGGACTCTGAGCAGGAGAAGACTTTGGCCTCCAACTTGTGTAGTGAAATGGGGTCTTCTTCAGCTACTTTTCCCCTAGGAGACGCCTCCTAGGTCCTAAAAGAAGGGACTCGTTTGATGCACGAGGTATGAGGACCCTACTTTTTACAGCTATATGTTGACTTAAGTACGCATGCTAACTTGTTGCCTTGGTTTTTTGCAGGCGTTCATGCATTTTGCCTCAGCCTCTCGTCACCTTTCTAAAAACTTGTGTCAGGTCCGCTCTTCTTTATCTACTAGTACTGACAAATTTAAGTGGGAGCTGGCATAGGCTCAAGAAGCTCAGCTGGTCGTCAAGGCTGCCCTGGTCAACTTTCATACTTCCACTGAAATGGTCCAAAGTCTAGCTGCCTGCGCGCGCCAGACGACTTGTCCACTATTGCCCGCCTTCGACGAGAGTTGGCTTTCGTTGAAGGGAAGCTGAAGAACCTTGCCTATCTGGCTAACCTTGTGAAAGGCTCTCCTTCTTTTGTGATTTTGGAGAACAATGTCGGTTATGCTACTATTGGATGGGCACTAGACCGAATCCAAGAGGGGGTTAGCTATGGCAACCTCCTTCCTCTCTTTCGGTCTCTTTATTCCAGCACTACGGAAAGAGTCACCGACCTTTCTCTACTAGCCTTCGAGTTCAAACTTCCAAGTGTCCGACCCAAGCTGCTTGCTATGACTCCCGCATCTTCCAAGGCGTGCCCGAAAGAAGTCAGGCTCTTCCAGCTAGGACAGCACCTGCCACAGCCGGACCCAATCGACCAACTTCCAGCATACGCAACTCTAAGGGCCTTAATGACTTTTCTGTTGCTTTCCTTTTTACTTGAGGCATTTTACTTTGCAGTCTTTACTTTTCTTTCTAGGTTGTAACCCAGTAACTTTTTGACTTTGAATGAAATACGAGTCTTTTTTCTCTATTATATCTTGTATACCCCTAATTTAAGTTTATGAAAATGAAATCAATATACTTAATTAAGATGGACGGAATGAAAAAAATAGCACTTTTATTCATTAAATACTTGAAATACAATCGACTAAAAGTACTTTTTCAAGTGCTTAAGCGCTTCAAACATGGAGGATCTTATTGTTGTAGGCGAAATTGATGTTGCCTTGCTAATTCCGTGCAACAGCTTAGCGGGGATGCTAGACTCGTCTAGGATTTTTGCCAGCACGGTCTTGTCCGCCTTAGTCTCAAAGGTGGCCTTTGACTTTTCCAAAGCATCGGCCATGGCACTTTGGGACCTGAGTACTTGCTTGACTTGTACCCCCACAGGTGCTATTCCTTGGACGGCCTCGCCTGGAACCGGTCCTCTTTTAACAGCATTTTACTTCAGATACCATGCCCCGTAGGGCTGTGTGGTAGCATTCCCTCGAGGACAGTTGTTCTCCTCTAACTTGCCCCACCCCCATAGGAGTAGGAAACTTTACCACCTGATGGTAAGTTGACGCGACCGCCCTTAGCCCGTGAATCGTGGGTCTTCCCAGTATTGTCTTGTAGGCGGAGTCGTCGGTTACCACCAAGAAATTGACAAAGTGTAGGACTATGTTGTCCCCTTCGCCAAAGGTTACCGGAAGCTCGACTGATCCTTCAGGGATCAAAGTGCTCCTACCAAACCCGACTAGGGGCGTCGAGTTCGGCTTGAGTCTTTCCCTTCCCAGCTTCATGGTGTCATAAGCTTTTAGCAACAGCACGTTCGTCAAACTGCCTCCGTCGATGAGGATCCTTCTGACGCGGATGTTGGATATGGCCAGGGACACCACTAAGGCGTCATTGTGCGGCTGGTACAGTGCTGCAGCCTCAGCAACAGTGAAGCCCAGTTGCTCGTCCTCTGCTTCCATTATGCGCACTTCTTCTCCCATTAGGGCCCCTCTATCTTGCCTTACTTTTTCCTTCCAACTTCGATTGGATTCTCTGCCAGCCGGTCCTTCGATGATAGTTCTGATCTCCGGCGGTGGTGGTGAATTTTCGCCTCCCCTTTTCTTGTTAATGGACTCAGACGTTTTTTTACCCTCTCTCTCGTACTTGCCCAGTCGTTCTCTTCGAATGAGGGACTCTATGGACTCTTTTAGGTCGTAGCAGTCTGAAGTAGCGTGGCCATGGTCCCTGTGAAATAGGGAGTACTTTCCTTTATTTCTTTTGTTGGACCCTGCCTTAATCCAGCTTGGCCACTTCAGCTCCTCCTTATCTTGAATTTCCATAAAGATGTGCTCCACGGGAATTTTCGTGGGAGTGTACTTTTCGAACCGGCTAGGGGGTACTCCTCATCGTTCGACCTTTTTTTTTTCATCGGGCGCTCTTCCGCCGTTCATTTTTGCAATTCCTTGTAATCAGCCTCGCGACGCCTTTCTGACTTCTCTCGCTCTGGAAGGGAGCTCCTTCCTTCTGTGCCTCCTCAGGAATTGACCACCTCTCTTGCACTCATGTACTTTTGCGCTCTGCTCAGCATAAGTGAGTGGAGCCTTTTTCCCCAGCGACTACGGGAATTTTTCATCCATGAGTCCGGCAACGACTGCTGCGAGAGCCGTGCTGTCGGAGTCCCGTTCAACGTTCAGCGCTTCGGTGTTGAAGCGGGCAATGTACTCCCGAAGAGTCTCATGACTCCTTTGCCTCACAGTCACTAAGTGGGTGATCGATTTCTTCTGATCTCGTCCGCCCAGGAATTGGGTGACGAAAGTCCTAGCTAACTCTCTAAAAGAGGCAATGGACTTGTGCTTGAGTTTCCTTAACCATCTTCGTGCTGGTTTTATGAGCGTGAATGAAAATGCTCTGCACTTGATCGCCTCTCGGACTCCATGGAGTTCCATCTACGCCCGGTAGGAATCCAAGTGCTCGACAGGATCCGTAGGCCCATCGTACTCTTTGATTGTAGGGAGTTTGAATTTTTCTGGGATGGACTCCTCCATGATTTCATCGGTGAAGGGAGGGTCGACCTGGTCGACCAAGCTGTCCAGGTCCAGTCCATCTTGATCCTGCGCCTTCTTCATGCTTCTCAACTGATCTTGGAAGAGACAAAGTTGGGCCAGCTAAGGTTGTGCCTCGGCGTCGTCACCTCCCGCCTCTCTTCGGTGTTGGTTGAGTACATCTCAGAGATCCGCCCAAAAGTATGATCCCGTCGTCCGGGCACTTGGAGTTTTCTGGGGATGTGGGGTGGATAACCCTCGTGTAGTGCTCCTTGGCTGGCTACTTCGGATTGATTGCGTCCGAGAAAATTTTGTTGTCCAGGATTCGATCCTCTGGTGGACCGAATGCTCCTTCCTCCAGTCATTACCGCCCAGTCAAAGTCGTTCGACGGGTCTTCGGTGCTGAGAATGTGTCTTTTTTGGCACCTCTGTGGGTAGGGATTTCCCTTTGGTAGGGTCCCAAACCAAGGGAGCTGACTTTTCTGCCACAGCTTTTTCTTGGTCGGTTGTAGCTGGGCCGCCTCCTGTGGCGCCTGCTGATTCCCATCATCAGCTGTCTGAGCAGGAGGTGGTTGCCGAAGCAACTCCACCAGGCGACCCAAACTCTCTGTCATTCCTTGCACTTGTTCATCCAAAGT
Source organism: Cyclanthera cordifolia (assembly GCA_037832605.1). NCBI lineage: Eukaryota > Viridiplantae > Streptophyta > Magnoliopsida > Cucurbitales > Cucurbitaceae > Cyclanthera > Cyclanthera cordifolia. The sequence continues at coordinate 1,071,106 of JBBMEG010000003.1, forward strand.
CGTAAACTTTGGATCCGCACGCTCCGGTTCCTGCCAAGCTACAGCACCCTCAGGATCTTGGTGGTTTTCGACATGAACGACGTCATGTCCTCAGGAGGCAATCCTTCTCGGAGCGTGCTCGACGTTCTATTCTTCATCGACACTATGGTGGTGGTTGTTCTCAACGTTTGACATTTTTTACAGGAAAATGGTTTGAATTTTAGCGTTTTAGGTAGAACACTATTTCGTCCCCACAGACGGCGCCAACTGTTGATGCCGTAAAATGGTCAACGGATATCCACAGTAATAATTTGTTTAATTGAGGACGAAAGGGCCTGCAAAAACCAAAATTAGGACATACCAGAATGGTGTGAGCCACAGGGCCTCTGATGCCTAAGTCATAAATGGAATTTAGGAGAATAATTTAGAATACTTGGAATCGTTTAAGAACACTTAGCTTAGGATCCGTCCCTTGAAAGGGGGAAATAACTTGACTTTTATAGCAACCGGTCTCGTAACCACTGTAGCTCACTTATGGCGATATAATGGTCGGCCGTTAAAAACGTCTGTCATTAAGCCAGGTATGAATATCGGCATAACTCCTGACCGTTACCCTTTGGAGGTGTAACGGTCTTGATTATGGACTTAGTTGACTCTTCGGAGAGTCCTGACCTCCACGGCCAACCCCATTGGGCTAACCCACTAGTTGTAACGGGCGACACCACGGGGTGCAGCGCCTCCATACGTTACTTGGACTCGGTCGACTCTTTGGAGAGTCCTGGCCTCCACGGCCATCCCCATCGGGCCAACCCACTCGTTGTAATGGGCGACGCCACGGGGTGCAGCGCCTCCATACGTTACTTGGACTCGGTTCACTCTTCAAAGAGTCCTGACCTCCACGGCCAATCCACTCGGATTGGCCTACTAGTTGTAACGGGCGACGCCACGGGGTGCAACTTCTCCAAACGTTACTTGGACTCGGTCGACTCTTCAGAGAATTCTGACAACCACAGTCAATCTACTCGGATTGACCTACTCATTGTCGGACCTGAGAAAGGTGAGGCTGCAAGGGTTGACCCCGGGGGTCAAGGCCTTCCTTTGCCGACCCTAGAGGAGTCGGACTTGCTTGGCTGACCCCTGGTGGGGGGGTGGTGGGGGGGTTGTGGCCTCCATTTGGCCGACCCCTGGCGGGTCGGCAATGGCGAGGCCAACCCCCGAGGGGTCTGCAATGGCATGGCCGGCCCCGGGTGTCCACAATGGCGTGGCTGGGGGTCGGCAATGGCACGACCATCTCCGGGGGTTGGCAATGGCACGGCCATCCCCCGGGGGTTGGCAAAGGTGTTGGCCGACCCCTTGGAGGTCGAGGCTCCCATTTGTCCTTCGTGCAGGTCTCAACCTCTTTCAAGTCTTTCGGGATATTTTTGACTTATAATAATCTCTTTTTTCTCTTTGATACTTATATAATTAAAGTTTTTTTTTTTTTGAATTGAATTAAAGTTATTTCATTTGTTGTTACAACTTCCACTTTGTCCCTCGAGGTCGTAAGGAAGTACTTCCAGAATTTATGCATTTGCTCAACTAACCAAACAATTGATATTTTTTTCCTTCTTTTTCTTTTAAATGTGAGTAATAATGTGGAAAACAAAATTATGAACATGTTCACAACAAAATTACGAAAGTATCCTCCTTTCACACGCCCAATCATCACAGCTATCCTGCTTTACTATCTACGTTTTGGGCTTGCTATTCCATTTGGACCTAGAAACCTCAAGGAGCCCAAGAGGTTTTATTTGTCCGATAGATACTACCAAATGTCTATATTTTCTAAATTTATTGAGAGTATGTTTATAATATATTTTTTACTTTAAATTTTTATCTAAATAAAAATTCAAAGGAGTGAGATAATATTTTTATTCTCAAAACACCGTAGGGCCATTTATTAATTAATATATTAAATAATAAAAAAATAGAATTAAATAATTTCATTACTCTAAAATTAAAGAGTAAATATCTTCTTTTAACCAACTTTTATATTCTTCAACTTTTTAAATTATTGAATTTAATTTTTAAAATAAAATTTTGAAAATCATATCCTAATCAATTTTCTAAATATCTAATATTTGTTTTCAACTCATTCTACACAATCAATATTAGACTCTAAAAAAACTATTGAAAGAATTATAATAGGTACAAGTAAATACATAACTACATCTTGGCTGCAATTGTTCCAATACATACCTACATGGAAATTGCAAATGTATCCTACAGACGAGTCAAGGGGTATGGTCAATCTTTGGCATTATCTTTTGAGAAAAAAATAAATAAATAAGAGATGAAAAGTTTGATTATAAAAAAAAAATAAAAAATAATAATAAAATCAATTAAAATTCTATTTTCGGAACAAATAAAATATCTCTTTAACTAACTTTTTCATTTTTCGATTTTTTAAATGGTTGAATTTAATTTTCAAATAAGTTTTATCAAATCATATCCTAATCTATTCTCTGAATATTTAAAATTAGATTATTACCACATAAGAAATTCAACAACTTATCATTGTTACATAATCGTAAATATTCAAGTGCATGTTTAATACATTGTACTTATTGGTAGATATTAAAAATAAAAACATGTATAATTTGCACATTACATGTACACCTATGTTTAAATAAAGTCAAGTATGAATACATATGTCAATCTATTAGCATAGTACAATTAGGTACATTCACTTATGTCACATATATACGAACAAGTAAATTTTATATCATAACAATCATATTGTACAATATAATACTTATACATGAACATAAAAATATAGACATGCAACATACTCTACTAATGTTGAGGTACATATAGGCATAAAAAATATAATTGTTGACATGAGTTTTTTTTTTTTTTTTCCTTGTCCCATAACATTCAAAACAAGTTTAACACCTAAGATTTAAAATAAAATTTCTCTATTTTTTTTTCAAAAATAAAATTAGTTCGTAACGTTTATTCTCTAATTCAAATTCCACCAAATACAATGATATCGATACTTAATTTTATGCAAATTTTATTTCTTCGGTGCAATGTTGTAAATTAAATTATACAATGATATCGATACTATATGTGTTAATTAAATTGGTTTTTGACATTTTTATTTTTATTTTTTGGCCAAATTCATGAGATAAAGAATATTGATATTTTGATGGTGTTATATTCTTTTAGTAAATCTCCTATATATGTATAGGATATTTTTGGCATGATATCTTTGGACTAATCTCATTTATTTTGGCGTGAAATATTTTGGTAATATATATAGAAAGAGTTGGGGGCAATATGGTGAATCTAGAAAGAGTTGGGGGCATTTTAGTCTTTTATGGTTATTTCAAAGAGAGAAATTAGAACACATAGGTTTTGCGAGCACTTTTCATTCGTCCCCTATAAAAAGTGCACGTCTTCCCAGTTTTTTTCATCCCGATCTATTTCAGCGAGTAATCGTCTAATCTTTATTGAGGTTGAGCAGTCGTTTTGGCACTATTGAGAGCCTCGCGTGAGACGCGATGGCTCGTGCTCATCGTCGCAGTAGAAGCGTCAGCTGCTATAAGTCTCTGTCGTTCTAGCTTGAGTCGTCACAGTTGTGCGTCTCTAACAAGAGATTTTGCTCCAGCTCGTCGTGGAGTTGCAGTGGCTGCCCTATTCATGTCGGTATGAGTTAGCATCGACATTCCTGAGCAGAGGAGTTCGTCGTTGAGTAGCAACACTGTTGTGGGTCTTATGGGTGCCTTTGTCGTGTTATTGAGTTGTCGTGGGGGTAGCTTCGTTGGGCTGGAGCATTGCAGCTATGCACATGGTGGTGGTATAGGTTATAGAGAAGCTGTTGATTGAGGGTAAAATCCTTTTTCTCTCTTTGTTTTAACCACCCACCTCACCCCTTGAACACACCCGCCAACCAACATCTCATTCTCTTCCCTTTGACCACCTAAATCGCCCACCTCACCCTTGTTGACCACCTCACCAAAAATCAACCCCATTTCCTTCAATTTGATCCATGTGTTAGCATGGGCTGCCACATCACCTATTTTGACCCTTAAACCTCAATTTTGACTGTTTTAACCTTAAATTTTGACTACAAGCCCCAAGTTTGGTTGAATAAACTCCATTTTAACCTAGTAACACCGAATTGGACCATGAATCTTTTATGGTTGTATTTCTTGGATGGTTCGGGTGTTTCATGTTGTTGTTGTGGTCTCGAGGCATGCATAGCCGCTGGACTTCATCAAAGTTCAAGTTTCTTTGGGTTCTTTACTATCTGGTAATTTCGGCATTGTAGTTTCATTTTCGGGGTCTAAAGGACTAGTTTTGACTAGTTTGCAATGTATATGGTCTGTTTTTGTTGATTAAGTGTCGAAATATGCGTTTGGATTTCAAGATTTCAGTTGAGGATTTCGGCTAAGGTAAGTGACATTTATCCCCTACTAGAGACCTGTGGTTTAATTCATGCACTAGCTGAACAATTCATTGATATGTATGATTTGAGATGCCTTGTACTGTTGAAGCTTGTATTGGTTACAATAATAACATGCTGCAGATATTTTGAGCATTATACATATGATTTGACATGTCTTGTACTATTGATGCTAGTATTAATCTCATTGACAGCATGTAATATGTATTGTGAGTATTATGCTAGGGCATCATGTATATTTGTTATATGCCTTGATATGATCGGACCATCGCATGTTTAATTAAAGTAGTCACTTTTGCCTATGGTTCGTATGCCCCAACTATGAACTTTCATGTTGTTTGATACACGACTTTATGGCTTGTTTGGACGCAATTGAGTCATAAAGACTGGATAGAGGATACAAGTAAGCGTACGTACATGGTTTGCGACCAGTACGTTTCGACGTGACATTGTGGTCTCTCGCTGCAGGATTTTCGTGGATGGTTGGCCAACCAGACTCACGACTCTAAACGGATTTTTACTAGTATCCTAGGATGCCTCTCTAGGTATATGGTCAGGTTTGTGGATATAGGTGAACGTGAGGATTTCACATCTCACCACGGGTAGGAGCTTGTGGGGATTTGTTGTCCCCTGGCTAGTAGGTCTCCATAGTCACTGTATCCTTCGGCCTCGAGTAGGATCTCTCAGATGTCTCTTGTGGACTTGTGTCTTGGGTATGTGGTCCTATAACACTCTAAATGGCGTAGGTCTAGGACAAGGTTCCCGAACTTATCGTCAAGGAATCCTTATTGAGCTTTCAGAAACTCCTTTAAACATATTGATGATTTACATATTTGCTTGATGCTTTGACTTATGCATAGTTAGGGAATCCTTACTAAGCTTTCAGAAACTCACCCTTTTCCACTATGAATTACCATAAGTACTACAACACTGTACCGAGATGGATGATCGACGAGTCGAAGACGAACATAAGACCCACTGCCGGACTCCTTATTTTCTTTTATGTGATTCTGCACAGATTTAAAGGGCATGATATGTTATCTATCTTCTTACTCATGTTTTATATTTTGAATATAAGGTACCCTATATCACACATTTCTAGATTTGAGTTTGAACTACGTTCTATTTCACTGGCATTAAGGATTTTAAATCGATTTTGATTATGCATGCCCAAGATGACCTTATTTACATGCATTTAGTGTTGAGGACTTCGGTTGGATTGGGTCTTTACAATTGGTATGAGAGCTGAGAGTCATAGATTCTAATAAGTTCAAGAAACAAGATAATATATAAAACACATAAAAACTAACATCATAAGCAGTCATTAATTGCCAAACAAGATAGCATGTCCAATAGAGTTTAAAAAACACATAAAAACCATGATAAAATTAGTATTGAGAGAGTTCTGGCAATATTTTGAACCTTGGTGGTTCACTAATTCATTAGCTCCACCACCGTCTTCTACATCTTCCTACTTCTTTTCTTGTTTCTTTTCGTCTGCATATCCAAACTTCAATGTAAAAGGTGATTTCATAATACTTGATGACTTTGTGTTCCTTCTCTCACGTCAAACCGAACATTGGCTTCAGAATCTAAACCTTCACCATAAAGCTAAGCATATATACATACACAATACTGTCAAAATACACAAATACTATACTTTGAATTTCAATCACATGATATAATACTCTTTGCGTTCATGTAAATGCACTTTTCGCCACTTTAACCTATTCTACACTTTAATCTTTGTTCGCTCCTCCTAACAGTTTTTAGCGCACACGACTTTTTAAAATTCATTTTCACCATGTTTAGGACATACACAAACCTCAATGTGATTATTAATTGTATTGTAATATATATACATAGTTATTAGTAATAGAGTAATACTAAATAAATACAATTTATTTGCAAGATTTTAATGTACTATGTTTATACTAACATATATGGATTTTAGTAAACAAATAATACTAAATATATACTAAACACATGTATGCATCAACCATTTCAATGATGAATAATACTGCAGTAATGAACTATGTTCTTAATACTGCATACCTATTGTAAGTTTACACCGTCTAATATGCGTAATATTATGTAAATACCTAATTAAAACTTGTGTACAGCGTATTAAACAGATGATTAACACTTACTCTTCATCAAACAAACATGAATATATGTGAATCTAAAGTATTCGATAAAGATTAAAAAATTATTAGTAAAAACAACACATTTGCAATCATAATCAACAACAATATACATATAATCAGAATACAATGTCAATACATAAACAATATACAAAATCGCCACCTCAAGTCGATTAATTGACCGAAATCGTATTATGGATCCAATACCCACTCATCGTAATCGATTTTTTCGTTCTAAAACATAATAGAACCCGACAGAAATCTGTTGAAAATTCGAAAAAGGAACGAAATCGTATAAAATACACAGTTAAACGAATTCGATCAATATAATATGATTAGACTTTTGACCAGGTGTAATAATTATATAATTTTTGGCTAGTTATATAAATTTCCCAAAAATAAATCACTCTTTCATACAATAATATATTACTTAAGAAAGTCATTATTTATCAATGACAATTTTGATAGCACTAAATTCATATAACACCAATTTTAATAAAAATGCTAACAAATTCAAGAATATAAATCAATTTCATAAACTACTCCACTATAAATAATTGGACAATTGTTCAATAAAAAAAACTTTAACAACATCAATTCGACAGGTAGAACAAGCAATATAATTAATTAAATTTCAATTTACAATATATTTCAAATATATAGCAAATTAATTTTAAAATTATCATCAAAACATTATTGCATGCCGAAAAAGCATAGGATAAAGAAATGTTAATAAATTCTATTTGAAATAAGGGTATTTAACATGGATATTCAATTTGAATATAATTATTACACATTCATCTCAAATTGATTTTAATTGCAAAGGTATTCAAAATGGATTTTTATATTTTTAATAATCCCTAAATTCCCATTTCTTCAACTTCAAGCCTTAAATATTTTTTTTCTTCCGAACGCACAAATCGGAGAAGACGACCGCCACAACCGTAGAAGATTGTTGCGATCGGCCGGAGAAGATGACCGCGAACAGCCAGAAAATGTGGCCGCGAACCGCGGGAGATGATGGTCGCGAATCTCCTTGATTTGCTCCTAAAATTTCTCCCATATTATGATGATGACGACTGCAAAAATCTCTAAAACCATAAGTTAGATGTAAAAGATAAAAAAAATACATTGATAATACCAATACGTAGGTAATACTATTATATAATACCTTTATTGTTACTTTGATAATACCGATAGTTGATACTGTATTACATAGGTTATATATTACCTAGATGTTTATACCATATTAATACAATAGTCATACAATTCAGATTAGATTATAAACGTTATAATATATTAGTAATATACCTGAGATCTGTGATAATTAAATTTTTCGACGTTTCTAATATATTATTATAGTATATAATACTAATTGGTAGATTAATAAATACAATATTATACAAATACATATATAATACCTTAATGATTTTATAATACCTAAATAATACATCATTAATGACATTTTTTTAAATAAAACCACCAGGGTTTCTTTCCTATTAAACATAGCCGTCAGCAACTTCTTCCTGCAACTTTGAACTTCCAAATGGTGGGTTTGAGTTGCAGAGATTACCATCCCTCATCGGCGCCAACGATGAAGGTCGAGTTGGGCGGCAGCAGTGAAGAGCGCGACGGCAGTGGCGAAGAGCGCGTTCAGCGGCGACGGCGATGAACGACACACGTTCGAAGGCGACTGTCAATGGCGGCGGTCAACGACGAGTTTGAATGATAGTTACTTAAAGGTACTAATGTACTTTTATGTTTTTTTAAATACTAAAAAAATGTGTTTTGAATATGCTTGGAATTAAATTGATTTTTTGGCAGGAATGTAAAATTTATTCTCCTGATGGCTATGAATATAAACAACCCATAAATTAATTGCATAAATAATTATTAGACAATTATTTATTAAATAAGGAATGATTAATTTATTAGATAATTAATTGTGTAAATCATTATTGGATAATTATATATTCATAAATGATTAATTAATATGTTGGAATATTAATTTTATTAATACTTATTTGATAATTATTAAAGAGATGATTAATTAATATATTTGATTTATTAATTGAATTATTATTTATTGGATAAATATTAATTAACAATAATTAATTAATATATTAGATATATTAATTGAATTATTATTTATTTGATAAATATTAATTAATTATAAATATTAATTAAAGAGAAATTAATTAATATATTGGATATATTAATTAAATGAATATTTATTGGATATATAAATTGAATTAATATTTATTGGATAAATATTGATTAGATTTTTTTTAATGAAAAGATATTGAGAATATTTATTAGATAAATATTAAAAGAGATTTCTCTAATATCTTTTAATATATCTCACTCTCTTTTAGAGTAACTCATCGCTAAAATAGAGAACTCTCTCAGAAGTTGGGTGTTCTTGTTCCTTCCTGATAGTCAAACTTTTGACAAACTTATCCTAGCTCCCTTCTCAAAATATTTTCTACCGCATTCAATGTAGCAAAAACGTCATAGGTGGAAGATTGGAAGAGATGAATCGAGAAATTCTATGGGAATAAATCGATCCTACTCAACATAAAAACTCGCCAAAATGGATCGAGTATAAATTTACAACAACAAGTCAATCACCTAGGGTATCACATTTAGATTAATTAATGAGAGTAATTAATGGAATATTTATATTATCACACGCTTCCACCGTGTTAATTGCATGCTTCTACCATATATTCCCAATAGTAATAGTTGTGGTAGAATGAATTTATTGTCCCGACTATGAATTACCAACAAGCTTGTGAATGATCGTATGACAAATGATCGATTATATCTGTGAATATAACTTGGCCTATAGTGAAAAAGAGTTCAGCATAGCCCTTTAGTGGAATAAGTTGTTAACAAATAGAGACTGGATCCCGCGTCGGTGTATCTTTCATCCTATAGGTCCACCAGTCCCCGAGTTAGTTCATATTTGCTGGAACACTATTTAAAGATGGTGAGTTTGAAGATTTCAAACTTACATTTTAATTATGTTGAACATAATTGGAGTTTATGTTCATTTATTAAAATTGATTATTAATAAGTTTAAATGAGGA